>JARVGP010000306.1:0-52843 GCA_029876185.1 Mansonella ozzardi | reverse complement strand
CAAAGTGAAAAGCGGACATACTTCAGGATTAGGATTATAAATTTTTCTTTATAACCTTTCAGTATATTAATTTATTCAAACTCCCTCCAAATTACTGGCAGGAATGCGGTAAATATTCTCTATTTTCCAGAGGTATTCAAAGTGAAAAGCGGACATACTTCAGGATTAGGATTTTGCCAACCACCGATCATACTTTCCTCATAGAAACATGGCTGCGGAGTTTGAGGTGTTATCGGCTGCGGCACCAACTGAATTGGATTTGGTGCTGGAATCGCCATCGCAGCAGTTTGTCCACTACCATCAATCTATTTTATTCGTTACTTTTTTAAAAAACAGAAGCTATATAAAAGTATAAAATAATGCAAAACTGATATTGCGCTCATTATTCGCCATTTTCGACAATTTAGGATAGCTACAATATCTTCTTTTATTTTTAAAAATATTTTTGTTATTTCCTTGTTATAGCATTTAGCATTTACTGACTGTTTTCAGCAGATATCAATGAGTATATGAATAATCCACAAAACTGAACTGCAGTATACTGGAGAAGGAAATAATGTAACCTCTAAAAGAGAAAGATGAAAGAATAAAAGAACACAAACAGCTTGATATCCGCTAGGAGCAAAGAAATATGTTGGCGCAGTCATTTGAGAGTAATGAGTCATATCGTTAGGGGGCGCAGTTGGAGCGTAAAAGGCAGCTGCAGGTGGAAAAATCGTGGCACGCTGTGTAGCAATTGATGGTGTCATCTGAAACAAGCAGATTACTGAATTGTATAGTAAATTTTGTTTCTCCAACAAGGTTCTTCGTACGTTTGTAAATGATACTGACTGGTGTAAGCGGTTGAGTAGTTACTTGCGCTATTTGCTGCATGCTTACGTATGCCTGTTGCTGTTGTGGTGGTTGTCCAGCAACTGGAATATGTACTGAACCATTAACTGCTTGCGGTTGTCCACCTATACCGTTGGTACGCGGAGAATCATGTGGAGTTATCGTATTACCATTATTTGGTACAAGCATCACCGGGGTCGTACCGTTGTTTGCAACGAATTGCTGAACTTTGTTATTCCCAGCATCCTATAAAAACTTCGTTTTCCTCTATACATCACAACAAACAATGAACAACTCTCTTCTTAACATTGTCTTCCCTTACTAAAAACAACTGCAATTTTACGATTCCTCTTTGATAAGAACGAGACTTACAGTATTCGAAAATGTATATTGCGCTGGTGCAATAGTAGAAATTGACGAATAGACGAATGGTTGCACTTGACTTGGTGGTGGCATTACAACAAGTGGTGATTGTGCTGAGAACGCATAAGTAAACCCTCCGAATGCTGATGCAGGAAATAGCTGCCCCGTTGGTGTTGCGATAGCATATTCTGCAGAAAAAAACCACTTCACATTAACCTACATTGACTGCATTGCCGTTGATTGTGAATCTGTTGGTAGATGATATCCCATCGTCCATGAATACCAAGAAGACAATGATTGTGAATTTGTTTCTGGTTATCTTAACATATGTCATAGTAACACAGAGTGAAGTAGCGCTTAACAGCACTTCGAAATTCATCATTCTTTATCAAATGGAAATGAATCTCAACAGCAGGAACAATAAAAACTCTTTTCAATAGGTACAATGTTCAAATCACAGCAGAAGTAGCTAGGTCTTTTAACTCCAATAATTTTTTCCATTTAATTATGCTAATGAAATTCGAAATATTTTGCATAAATCTCTGAAAATATTGCCTTATACACAATTGGTATAAACTAAAATTACCTGGTGTGAAACGCGGACCATGAACCATACGGCGAACAGCCGGTCCAAGATTCAATCGACGTCCTTTGAATTCAAGCTTTTCCGCCTCCTGATTCTGCCAAAAACTGATAGTACATGAGTATTCGTTTAAAATTCTCCAATTTATTTTGAAAATCATTGTCCTTAAGACAAATGTCACGATTTATAACAAAGTGTCTTACCGAGCTAATTTGCATGACAGTTTTTGCCTCATCTTCTGTATCAAATGTTATGAAACCATATCCTTTGGATGTTCCCTCACTGCTACGAATTACTTTCGCTTCACGAACATGACCAAACTTCTCGAAAAACAAACGCAAATCAAGTTCCGTAGTCTACAAATAATTCAATTTAATGCATGCGGAAATGAACAGATGAATAAATTTAATAAGTGATTAAATGACGTGGCAATTTAAAAGATTAAGTCAACTAGAATTAGTAGGTGGTTTGCCAAGGCAATGGTAACTACTTTGGACAAAAATAAAGAATATTTGCTAAGATTACTGGGGAAAATAATGAAATTCAAAACATGGCAAAACTTGCAGTAGCCGGAAATCCGCCAACAAAAATCCGATGCGGTATCATTTCAAATGCACGAGGGTCAACTGCAGCAGGAACCGGAAACGGTGTGGTCGTCGCCGGATACACTGCTGCACTCGCTGGATATGTCATTTGATACGGACTGCCCATAGTATCATATGCCAAAGTCGTTGTGAAAGCTGGGCTCATCATTATCCTGAAAGATTGTAATATACAAAAACATTGTAATTTCTATCAACATCGATATCTTTAGTAAGGATATCATCAAGTTTTATGATAGGCATAGAAATTTCAACGTTTCAACATTGGAAGTGAACGAGCACAAAAACAGTTTCAACGCTGGAAGTGAAGAAGCATAAAAAAGATATTATGCTTGGACGGAGAGTCGAGCAGCTTGCAATTCTCACAGCGTTACCAATGCACAGATCCCAATAGATACTGTACCGCTTATCAGGTTACTACATGTACACATGACTAACATGATCAGATTTCTACCATCCTATCGATCCAGACTGATTCATTCAATCAATTATTATGTATGGATTCAGTAAGCAGCAAGATTGCAGTTTCTGTTCCACGTCACGCGACAGAGAGAAGCGCTTCTACAACACATCTACAAACCTCAGTGACCGCAATCTTATTCTAACAAGGTCGCAATTTCACGTTTCACGTCACGCGACAGAGAGAAGGGCTTCTACAACATCTTAATGACCGCAACTTGAATAATATACCACCAGAGACCAAATGAACGGCCAATAAATGAAGCAAAAGAATAATCCACCGTAACCAGCACAGATCATCAATTGTATGATGAGATGCACTTGACCTTTGTGGCTATCTTCCGCCCTTTCCAGCAATATTTCTACTAATTACTCCTACACTTAGGGTTAGCAATCACTGGCTGTGGGAGAGCAGCGCTAAAATATTTAGGCAATCGCGGAAGTGCAGGGAGGAGGATAGATTTGAATTCCTGGGCAAGTTTCCCTATTTCTACTTTTACTCGACCTCCATGACAACGGTTGATGTCATTTGAACAATCGGTCACATTTACTGATACTGGTAAATGCAATATGCAAATTAGATAAGAATTATGAACATTACTAAATAGATGTTTAGCTTTCACTGTAAGTACCCACTTCACTAACTGAACTGCGCCAAAATTTCACGTGATACTTTTAATTTCCTCTTTTGTAAACTTATGTTCGCTAATAAAAGATTACCTAAAAGCAATGAACCAACACGTACAAACTTCACAAATTGAACTATGCAAAACTTTACGCACACACTTCACTAATTTAACCGCGTCAAAACTTCACGTGGCACGTGATACGTTTTAAGACACAATGGACATTATTTCCTCTTTTGTAAACTTATGTTCGCTAATAAAAGATTACCTAAAAGCAGTGAACCAACACGTACAAACTTCACAAATTGAACTACGCAAAGCTTCACGTGATACGTGATATCTTTTAAGACACAATGGACATTATTTCTTTTGTGAACTTATGTTTGCTAATAAAAGATTAGCAAAAAAAGCAATGATGAACCAAAATACAGGGTTGAGCTGAAGCTATACAGAACTTTTAATTGGAACACTCAAACATGACCTGTAACCTGCAATAAGTTTTTCAAACTAACAACTGATTAATATTGCTGGTAGATGACTAACAATACATTGCTGCCGTCGCATTACCGTATCCTTCTGAGCAAAATATGGCTTACCTTTCTGGAAAGGATAAGACATAATGAGGAAGAGGATTGATTACCTTTATTAACTAGATAACTCATTTCATTAACCTACGTGCACCTATACAGACCTGTATAGACAAGGATGTGCAGACTGGTGAATGGTACATTGAATGAGAGGTAAAAGAAGAAAAATATACTGTTCAAATCTCAATCGATGAATGGCCCATCCTTTGTGATCGATTCATTGCTTTGCATATCGAATGGTCGGTCTCCTAATGAGGCGGCGAGGCGGCGAGGTATATGGTAGTATTTGGGGAATAAGGTGAAGAGAAAGTAAGGAAGGGTGGAGAAGAGAAGCTGACAAGTTCAAACCTTCTCAGCTTCTGTATTCATTTAAAGCATTGAGTAAATCTAAACAGGAAATGAATTCCGGAATTCCGATTAACAATCATGTGTTAGAGCTTTAGGTCTTGTTAACTTGGACATATCATTGCACATAGGTAATCAATACTACGTAAATGATGTTACTTGAAAAGCATCGAATAGTCTTTTAACAAAAATGACTTAGTCTTGAAGCTGCGACTTAGCGGTGAAGCTGTGTAGTTGAAAGACAGCTAAAAGTATCAATCGATTCCTCGATCAACAAGCACCGATGAACTCAACGAATTCAACGATGACTGTTGTAGCCAAGGGTGTGTACGACGATTTCTCAGCGCCAATACTATTTCGATCAGCGCGGGTGATTGTTGAAGGTGATTGTTGAAGTCAGAAATTTGCAATTCCAGTAATGAGCTATAAGTAATAACGGAAGAAAGATGACAGTCGTTGCATTGCTGTGATATATGATGTCACTTATCAAACTTCTATTAGCTACTGAGTAGATCATGAGTAGATCATGATTCTTTTCCATCTCGAAGTTTGCTTATCGTTGTGGGAAGTTCTGGACACACTTTTATCATATTGGAAGAAAAAGAATAAGTTTGGTAGACCAAATTTCGTACGGGTCAATAAGATACAGAAGCATATCAAGTTTTTGTTCTTTAGGTCGTTCAGTGTATGTTAACCCTGGTTATCTGGCCGAATTTTCAAATTTTTTGGGCGCCATGTTTTACGGTAAAAGTAGCGATGAAGATTTAACCCTTGGCGATGAAGTGAGCTACGACGATTTCATCGAATTATTGAGAGTTCTGTTTTATTGTCCCAATCGCAAGCCCATAACAAGTTACTGTTTGTCTTTTTCTTTTTTTATTCTCAAGTAAATTTCAATATGACAGCTCGGTTGTATTAATTTCTTTAGCGGGAAAGAGGTGTCGGAATTGTGACAGGATGTCAGTTTTTATAAATCTTATAAATCAGTTGAGAGCAGATATTGGTTCGTTAATGACACAAGTATATTCGAACAGGTTGGTGTCTTAGCATTGGCACATGTTGAAAGGATTCAGAAGGAAATTGTCATGTAAATCTTCGAAAATACAACGGTAATAGTAGTATAGTTCATCATCCTGTTCCATATGCCGCTGCGTACAGTGTTGTTGTATAGCAGTGGTCTGTTCTATTTTTTTTTCAGCAGGTTCAGAATTAGGTATCAGCTGTTGGATGCAAAAAGATGTTTAATAAAGCTAGGATAATTATCCCATAATGATGTGATAAGTTATACTTGGAGCGTAACTCTTTTGTCAACAAAATAGATAATCGTGATCATTTCCGGGACATATCATAGCCATATTGAGGAGTCGTTGGGAAATAGAGATGCTTTTCGTTGCTTGACGAGTTTGACGTGTTTGAAGTTGCATAATGAAAAATTGCATCACATTTAAAGTGAACTTTTGTTTTAAGGATGTTGCTAAAGAAAATAGATATCATTGTGAAGACTCAGACATCGTTGTATAATCCTTGCATAATAGCATTATTTGACAAAATTGAACATTTCGATTGCAGTTTCTAATGTCGTCGTTGTTTTAAAAATGGCCCATTATTTTGGAATGAAACGGTTGATCGAGAAATGTGAAGATGTCATTGCTAGACAAGTAAGTTGAGATGAATGTTCCATTAAATACAGTAGGACCTGAGTTATTTTCATGCATCACTTTACGTTCAATTTTGATAGTGTCATATTTTGAGATACTTCAATATTCATTTGGATAGGTCACTTCGAATGTAGAAGATATTGAGAACATTTTATATAAGAATAATTACACTGCAATAGATTCTCTTGTTTCTCCTTGCAGTAGATCAATGGATTCTCTTGCTTTTTCCAAAAAAGTGAGATTATTAGTAAAAAAGCCTACAATAAAGCTAAAGATAGTTATGGATCTAAGATTGGGGTTAGAATTTTTTACTTCCGAAATAAGAAGAAAGAAGATTACTTAATATTGAAAACTTTATCAAATTAGGAAACAAACCCGAATGGATGATACTCATGACTATACCTATTTTGCCATCTGATTTGCGTCCTTTAGTGTCTCTTGAAAATAGTCATCCTGCAGTTTCTGATCTGAACCATCATTATGGAACTGTTATTAATAGAAATAATAAATGGAGGAAGTCATTTCCGTGTATCGATTGTGTAACAGTGAAAAAAATTAACTTTCATGATAGATATTGTTGGAATCACTTTCATGATAGATATTCTTAGAACCACTTTCATGACAGATATTGTTGGAATCACTTTCATGATAGATATTCTTAGAATCACTTTCATGACAGATATTGTTGGAATCACTTTATATTAGATATTCTTGGAACCACTTTTCTTGCTTCACCTTAACGTTTATTTCGAAATCCAAAAATAATTTGAGAACTTTTTTTAATCATGAAAATAATGCATTACTTATTTGCTTGCTACAGGCAAATGCTTTGAACAGAACGAAATTATTTCAAATCACATGTGCCGTTGCGGAGCACGATCGCTACTCTCCTATCATGACATTACTTATCGACAAACTTTCCGCTATGAAACAAGAAGACCTGTCAGAGTTACGTTTCTCCCAGGTTGGTCCCAAATACTCAAAATACTAACTGCTCTTAACTTACTCTTCTCACATTAGCTATCAGAGGGTAACTGTATGAAAATTAACGAAATTGGTGTGAATAACACTTCTTTCAAGCTACTGTGTTACACTGAAAGCACATAGATCTCGATTTGTTTGCTGTGCTTTGATGAAATGTGTCGATTTGCGATAGATACGGTAGACCACCATATGGAATATTTAGAAGCGATGTAGTGGGATGAACCGGATTTTAAGGCGTACTGCTTTTGTTCTCTATTAACAGGTTCCGGGTGACGTTGTAGCCGATGTATTCGCTGCAAAAATGAAACGACGCGAGATGAAACGAAAGAAGTGGTGCTGCTTACTATGAACTGTGAACTGTCATCCGTTCCCTCCTCCATCATTAATTTGTCTGCTCTTATCTAACTTTCTCCTGTATAATATTTGCTCTACAGTCAACCAGATTACTGTCGCGTGTGGTTAGTGGACTTTGTTGCTTCTTGTAAATACAGTATCATTTAAGAATTAAACGGAACAAGTAGTCGGACTAAACAAAGCGAGAAGAAAACAGCTCAAAATATCATAAGATTAACAAAAGAACTTGAACGAATGCACAGAAGAACAAAGAGCAACTGAAATAAATGCGGAAGTCAGGAAGGTCAGGAAGCATCATCTCCTTTCTAAGAATTGCGAAAAACATAAGTGGTTTGCCGTAAATAATAGGTCAGTGGTCAGTTATTTATTTATTCTTTATTCTTGGTGACATATTTTAAGATGACAATATGGAAAAGGATATTATCTTGGTGTAATTTTAGATATACACCTAATAATTGAGGTAATCGCACAGTAAATTCAATTTAAAAAGATGTCTCGTGAATTAGTAATGGTTCGAGAAAATATTTTATAGTTTACAAAAGAACTAGGGGAGCAATGTTCATCATAGGGCAAGTTGCGTCATAACATGCCTTTTATATTCCTCTAGACCTCCTTCTAGCGCCATTACGCAACGATCTTTAACTACCCATAATTCCTTACAAACCATATCAATGAGTTTTTCGTCATGCGAAACGATCAGTACTCCTCCCTGCAAATTGATAATGTAAATCACATAAATACATTGAACTTGCGTATGTTTTTTGAATGTTTGTATGTAACTATTTGTCAATATCCACGCAGTGATAACGTCAGGTGTTGCGACTTACCGGTTATCCATTTATTTTTGTTATGCCATTCTCTTAAGAGATTGGCAATTTTGAAATTTCTAATTGTGATACTGTGATTTTGGGTAATTCGACAAAAATTCATAGGAGTAAATTAGTTTAATTTCTCTTTTTTCAAAGCATATGATTCCAGTACTATGATCCTTATCAAATCGAGAATAAAGCACTCACCTTAAACGAGTTTATCGCCCTACCTAACGCTTCGACCGTCTCAACATCCAGATGATTAGTAGGTTCATCCATGATCAAATAATTAGGGCTGCAAGAAGAAATTAGCAAATTAAAAAAGCAATGAAGTGAAGAAACAAACTCCCGATTCCCGACTATTTGGAATCAAAGAAGTACTGTAAGATATCACAGGCAGTATTTATAACCCTGAAAATCTTGAACATAGCGTACTTCAACATAGCAATGCTCGCAAAAGCGAGACGAGATTTTTGTCCACCAGAAAGAGTTGCGACCGACTGCAACGCTAAATCACCAGAGAGTCCAAACCGACCAAGGGCGGCTCTGTATTCTTCTCGATTTTTACCTATAAAAGCGATATAGGAAAGCGATGCGATTTTAAAGAAAGTAATTTTAGTCGACTAAAACAAAAGGATACTTGAAGAGAATTTAATAGAGTACAATACCGGGGAATCTTTTTTCAAGCACTTCTATGCCGGATATATCCATGTCAAGTTGATCAACATGATGTTGCGAAAAGTACCCTATTTTTAAGCGGCGATTAGCATTACGATAACCACTTGTAGGCGATAAATCGCCAAGAAGCAATTTTAGTAGTGTCGTTTTACCAGATCCATTTTCGCCAACCTGCAATAGAATCAAGTTTTCACAATAACTAATCCGTCTGAATCAACGCCTGTTGGCATTCCTTACACATGAATCGGAATTTTAAACTATTTTATGGGAACTTTTCATATTTGCCAAAAGTAACAAACGTACAATGCAAATGCGTGAATCCGCATATGAACCAATTTGTAGTTTAGTAAATATAAACGGTGAAACTGATGTATATCTAAAATATAGTAGATTAGGCGTAGTACCAAATATTCAAGAAGTAAATTAATTTTATTCTATTCTCAGTGAAGAAATGTGAGAAATTTGACAAAGACAAGAATATGCAAAAGCACTAATAAAACTCATAATTTATCTCATAATTTCAAGAATATCCTGCCAATATTTTAGGTTGATGCTTCAGCTTACATAATTTGACAGAATTTAGGTTTATCCAAATTACCTAAAAGAGACATCATCTAATTGCAGCACCAAATTATTCAGTATTTCGCAGTCAGGAAAGCTCAACTTCACTTCACCTTCTAAGATAACAGCTTGAAGTACTGGCCTGAAAAAAAATTAGTAACTTGTAAATTCTCCATTAGAATTAGGAATCTTCCACAGCAGCAACTATGGGTATGGCAGTAAAACTACGCACTGAGTGATTTATTCCCAAATGTAATTTTAATGTTGCTGATTTATGAGATTTTAGTGCAGTATTTAAGAAAAAGGCATTACAATTTTTCGAGCATTTTGATACGACTTTGCACCATCGATGCTCGTTTGGCATTGTACCGAAATTTATCAATAAATTCCTGCGTATGTTGACGGAACTGCTGTTGTGCCTCATATTCTCTGAAAACATCTATCGAAATATATGAATCACATTCGAAAAACTAGCCAGTGATACAAAAAATATACTAGTTGCGTGAAATCTCAAATAATTCATAATATACAAAATTATCAATATAACTAAAACAGGTTTTGTGTTATAGAAATACTTCAAATTAATCAAAGTAAATCCGCAAAAATAAAAAAATAGTAGTATGAAGGTTGTTTTCGTTTAAATCGTTGTTTATACATAGTGAGGTCAAGTTGTATTGCAAATAAATTTCTAGTATAAGCCAATTATCAGTGGTACTGTGTAAAGCATGTTCTAAAGAATGTAACATGTTGTAAATCATTTTTAGTTAATTTAAAATATACGGATTCTGGCAAACAAATTTCCACCATATGCTATAACAATTAAGGAAAATTCCTCCTGCGGATTCCAGTTCAACTGGATTCAACACAATAAGTAGTGCGCTTGGCTCAGTAGTCATCTCTTTACTACCTCAATAATCAAGAATACTAACTCAAAAAACTGTTGCTACAAATAATTCCTCTCTACAAAAAATAGGACTTCATCGTCAAGTTCACTCCCAAAACTTTCCCATCAGTATCTATTTGGGTTGATGGAATAAAGCAAATAAAAACTGAAACCAGAAAACAGCAAACCTTTCTTGCTGCGTTAATTTTTCTTTCATTGTTTTCTCGAAAACGGCATAATTTCCTTTATATTGATCCAGTCTCTTTGAATGCAAATGTATAATATCCGTACAAATAGCATTCAAAAAACTTCGATCATGAGAGACTACCACAATTGTAGAAGCCCATTCCTGCAAAGCAGTGCGTCAAATAAATGATAGATCATTGCGTAATTTATAGATAAAAAATTGTCAATTACTTACTGAAAATCAATCATGTCCATTATAAGCAATGACCAAATGTCAACTTTATGAGACTTTTACTTCAGTACATCTGGTAATTCTTTGTCTAAAAAAACTTTACCCGAAGCCAGAGATATGTTGCAACTGCTCTACCAAAGTTGATTTCAAAAGCAAACTTTATATGAAACAAAAAAAAAAATTTAAATCTAAAAAATCTGCGTAATTACCTGAAGGTGATTTTCCAACCAAATAATTGCTCGCATGTCCAACATGTTAGTTGGTTCATCCAGCAGAAGCAAATCAGGCCTGCAACAATGACAGTACAAATTGAATTTTTCCCATGATAGACAATTCTAAATGCAACATACTTCATGAATAACGCCTTTGCCAATGCCAACCTCATACGCCAACCACCCGAAAATTCTCTGAAAATTGGCATTTGTAGGAAGAACCTGGTTAAATTTTTAACTGAAAGAGATAGAAAAAATGATTTGTCAACAACGCTTGAGTTTTTTTCAAGCAGGATAACGCTGAAAACAATCTAGGAAACAGTACCTTGTAGGCTGTTTCTGCTCTTCCGGTGTAAAACCTAGTCCAAAAAGTATTGAAGCAGCACGTGCAGGTGCTCTATCCATTTGTGCTTCTTCCATTTCTGTATAAATTTTCCCTAGTTCACTACTGTATTTCTCTTTGTCCACATCACTTGGAGATCTAGAACAAAAACAGCATTAAATTCTCAGAACAATACTCGGCAGTTTTCTAGATCTAATCCAAATTTTTGGAACTGACATTAGGAAAGTCAGAATGGAAACAATTAAAACTCACTAAAATTTCCTATTCCTCATTCATTTTGTTAATAAATTGATGTGACATCAATAAGACTTACTCCTTCAGAAGTCTCTGCAAATTTTCTTCGCGACATAACAATTCCATTCTTCGAATATCACTCTGCAATACAGATTCTCGTACTTCGGTATCATCGCCTAACACCTCCTGTTCAACATTTAATACGCTGATATTAGATGGAATCTTTAGCTGTTTCCTGAAACCGATAAAAAAAAGATATAAACTGTACACTGTCTTGATGCCTAGCATAAATTATAAACTGTAAGCATTCTATAAACTGTTCAATTCCTTGCCAGTTATATCAGTGATGCTGAATAATTTCTGTTTAATAAACGAGAGTTTTAAATATTCCAAAGTCTTACGAAGAAATCATTTTCAGAAAAGTAGACTTTCCAGCTCCATTTCGACCAACCAAACCATAGCGTCGACCATAAGTTAAAACAATACTGGCACCACATAATAATTGTCTGCAAAAATAAACAAATCTTTGAAAGGAAAACAAAAAACAAGAAATAACTGAATCTCAATGAATTAAATGTTCAAAAGATTTGTAGTACTACATAACTTCCGCATTATCGAAATCGTCAAAAGCTGTAACTTACTTAGGTCCTATTGATACATCAACATTTTCAAGGTGTACATCCATTGTACTTCCACTTCCAGAACCATCAGACTTCCCATCACGACGAGCTGTTGACTGTGAAGCTGTAGCCACAAGATCAGCTGGTCTTCTTTTCTCAGTTTTCTGACCATCACCTATTTCACGTTTTGTGGCCTTTTCTAATGCACGTGTTTCAGCCTTTTCAAGCTTCTTCCTGTCAACTTGCTGCAATACATTTTACGGTTTCCTTTGATTCGCTATGCTATGATTTTCATGATATATGTTCAAAAACTTTGTGAAGTCAAGTGCTGAAACTTACTGAAGGTGTGTCTCGTGTACTAACTTTCCATATACCTGTAACATCCTCCGAATCAAAGTGTTGGGCACTTATATCAACAGTCTGTTCGAGACGCCGCTGACCAATTTCATTTTTTGATCGGTGAGTAACATTCTTCCTAAAAACTCAATAAATTTGAAAAAATCTTCGCATGCTGCAAAGATTACAGTTATAAGTAAACTTGTTATAAGCTTACAATAAGCTTACCCATTATGAAGCAATAAAGCAAGCTTTTCACACACAAGCTCAATAGCCTCATCAGTAAGTCCTTCCACAGAACTTTGTATATGTAAACCGATGGCTTCAACAACATCTTCTTTCGACAATAAGTCATCAGCGTTTTCTTTTAAAACTGCTATAAACAAATGTTTTTAATACAAAAAAAAGATTTCGTCAGCAGATTTTTGAAGTTAGCGCTTAGAATAATTAATGATACCTTCGACGTAACTTTTGACTTCAACTGGAAGATCAGGAAAAGTTGACGCGAGATATGCCGATATTGTCATTTGTCATCTATCAGTTGTTGATAAAAAACTCGAATCCAAACCAAATAAGGAAATTAAAAACTAGTATGGCTGAAATTCCATTTTTTACTTGTCTATTTCGAATGTGAGAAAGAAGAGTAACATCGAAAAGTTAGAGAATAAAGTAAATTAATCAGAAGAATAATTGAAAGCTCAATGATGGAAAAGATTCTGCTTGAGGAAGACTAAAAAACCAACAGGTGTGCAAATCGTTCCCAAAACCCGTCAGACTTATTTTCTGGGCTAAACATTATCGGCAGTAGTATGATAAATGTAGGAAATTAGCACGTATTAGACTGTCTTGAAAGGCAAACCTGGAATTAAGCTTGGAAGGAGGAGAAAATAGTAGGATGCGTCACTGCTAAATATTTCTGCTGATGCTTCGTCAATGAGCCGATCAGTCATGCATTGGTACTGTTAGTTCTAACCTGAAAATTCCCATCATGCAATTGTTAAGGGGCAAATTAAAAACTGGCAACATTATGGAATTTAAGGTAGCCTGGATTATGAGTCAGGTAACATGCACCAGTTCTCTGGCTTATCACTGAACCCTGAAATGTTTGATATAATCTGTTACCCTCTCTTCTCACTGCTCCACTGCCGGTATTTCACGGTCCGTTTAGAGTTTCGATTTAGAGCTATTATAAGCGAAATTAGAGATCGTTTGTATTCTGAAACTATTCTCTGACTTATTGATCGGTTGATGGTCATCGCGGACGTATAGGTAGAGTTGGGGGTTGTCCTGCTGTCCGGGTATGGTGGGTGGTGCTGTGTTTGGGGAATTCACACGGTTAGCTGACGTGAGGTTACGTGAAGTAGGATGCGTGAGAGGGTGAGATTGAAGAGAAAGTATTTCAGAATGAGTGATCGAGGACGTAATGATGGTGACATAAAACGGAACAGTGGGAGACCAAGTAGTGGTAGCAACTCAAGTCCACGTAATATCGTGAAGGAGGAACGAGTGGAAAGGAACGAGCGTGATCGAAGTGGCCGAACATCTTCTCATGAAAGGTTTTTCCTTTTTTCTGGATCAGTTAAGCATATATTTGGTCTGTTGCATTGTGCTTTTGTATTAGTTTTTTTGTATCTTTTACTCATTAATTTGTTAATTAGTTTATTAATTTATTAGTCTGAACGAAAAATATAGTGGCACTGAAATCTTTATGAGGGCATAATGCAGCAGAATCTGAAACAAAAGCTTTCAGAAACGGTTAACTGAATGGATAGAAATTTATTTTGCTTCTCCATGTTTGCAATCACACTTTTGAAAATAATTGTCTTTTATTTATATTTATCTTTCCTTTACACATTTGCAGTTACCAGTTTTCATATATCATAGATACATTATCTTAAAACTGTATTATCATCCCAAAAGGCGGCGAATCATTTCAGGGATCTTAAGAGTCCGGACTGAAAAATCTCTTTAGCCTTCATTTTCTATCGGTTTTCTTGTCACCTAGATCTATTTCAGTCGTTAAAAAATTTGACTGATTAGTTATTTCCACTGAGTGGATCCATACACAATCTCTACTGAAACCACAGAGATGAAAGCAATGAATACACTGAATATGAAAATGACATATTTTAATGGCAACAATGTTAAGGCATCATCACCGATCAAGCGAACATCAATATAGCAATTCGTCGAATAATATAGGCGGACCATCTGGTGGATTACCGAATCGTGGAATGGGAATGGGACCGGGTGTTGGTGGTGGTGGTCGGGGACCAATGAATATGATGTCTTCGATGAATGTCCTTTCCGGGCAAGCATTCAGTGAAACCGATTTGATGAGTGATTTGCCAAAAAAGAAGTTTACTGGTCGATGTCGTTTGTTTGTTGGTAATTTACCGAATGATTTGAAGGAGCAAGAGCTGAAAGAACTTTTTGCACCTCATGGCGATATTGCAGAATGCTATTTGAGTGGCAAAGGATTTGCTTTTTTACGATTGGTTAGTTTACAAATCTCATGATCATAGTTTAGTTTTGGATTTATTTCATTCTGTATTTATCAAATTACAAATGTGTATCCTTCAAATCTCCTCAGGATACGCGTGCTCATGCAGAAAGTGCCAAAGAAGCTATTGATGGGAAGATAATACATGGGCGTCCGGTTCGTGTGCGATTTGCAGTCCATGGTGCAGCGTTGAGAGTAAAAGAACTTTCACCAACTGTATCAAATGAAATGCTTTATCATGCATTTTCGGCATTTGGTGAAGTAGAAAGAGCAGTTCATATAGTTGACGAGAAGGGCAAGCCAACTGGAGAAGGAATTGTGGAATTCGAGCGTAAGCCATCGGCTAATGAAGCACTTCACCAGATTCGAGAAAAAGTATTCTTATTAACGGCGTAAGTTCCTCTTCTACATATGCATTTGAAAAATTGTGGTGTTGCAGTGCGGCATTCTGAAATCATTATTTCGGACTGTTGCACTTACTTCATGTTATCGTTGTTCTGTTCGCTAATTGGTTGGAAAAGCGTTATGAATTCATGTATTTCTAGTTCTGGAAAAATACGTGCTATGAACGGAAATTTTTTGAAAACACTTTGTAGAAGTCCAAAGCCATTAGTTGTGGAAATGTTGGAGCCGCGTGATGAAGACGATGGTCTGGCAGAACGTATGATACAGCGCAGTGCAATGCTTCAAAAGTACTCTTTTGCGCTTATTAGTTTTACTTTGAACAAAAGTGATCAGTTTTGCAAATAATTAAATTGTTTGATCGTTTCGACGTTTTAAGGAATGGTTCTGCACTGAATCATGAAGGTATGCATATATGTGGCTTTCTTGCTCAAGTCTGCCTTTTTGTATTCAGTAGCTTTCAGAGAACTGCAGCTTGTTTCCAATAAACTAACTAATAAGTCGATATGTGAATTGCACTTTTCTTTTCGTTTCATTCGTAAGATAGCAACTGGACTTGGACTTTGTAATGTTTTTGATTGGTAAAGCGGACTCATTCTCTGTGCTTTGCATGAGGAGAAATTGTTGAAACAATACCAGAAGATAATACAGTAGGATTTGATATTATTCAAATAAACACTATCTTGTGCTTATTGTTGTATCCGATTAATCTGCACTGCAAGACTGGACAATTGATTTATTAGTTTAACTGTGATTCGCGATGAATGATTCAAAGTTAAGTAGATGAATATGATGCCCGTGAATGGGTTTGAATATATGCACCATCATTTCTGTTTCTGTTCTCAAACGAAAGGATTTGAACAATAAGTAAGCCACAGCTATGCATATCTTCATTTTAAAGCAACCATCTTGAACACTGTCTGAAAGTAAGGCCTAAATTCAGTGGGGTGAAACCACTGTTTCCAAAGAAATGGTACTGAAAAGTTAATTTTAAATGGACCAAGCAAGATTACTAGATGATTGACATTTGCTGAACTGCGGAATGGTTTTAGAAATTATTTTTAGTATTTAATAACTGATAAGGTTTGATTTTAATGTGTAATGAGAAGAAGAGGATATGGAAAGTGGAGGAGTATCCTTTTTTTTGGAGAAAAGCTTCAAAGTGCATAAGTTTTTTAGAAATTATACTTATATTCTTTAAAAATTATATTCAAGGGAAATTGTTTGTATTTTCTTGTTTTAACTATCTTGCTTGTAGTTTGCTTTCATCTCGTTGAAATAATTTTGCATTTTTCGAGAAAATTTTAGAAACACTGGGTTTATTAAGAAATATTTCTTACTCGAAATGGATTGCTGTTCTCTCTAAGAGGTTTAAGAAATCGTTTGGCAGCTGTTAGGCAGAAATCATAAGCTTCTTTCGAGGATCTGCTGATGCTCAGCGTGTTTACCGCGCAACTGTGCTTCGAATAGCAACATAGCATTGAGTATCCGGAAAGCTTGTGATTTGTTACATCTCAGTCGTATCGTTTTCAAAAGGATTATTTATAAGTAAAAACGAAAATTAGAGTTATTAAAATTGAATTTTCTATTCTAAGAATTTGTAAAGGATCATAATTTCAGTTCCTTTTAAATACTACGCGAAATACTTGAAAACTTTGCTAATTGATTAATTAAGGGATGTGTTCTCCAAAGCCGAACTGCTTTTGACTTGCACTGATATTCTGTTGCAATAGGTTTCTTTTATTCATTGCATTATATTAAAATTTAAGCATAGTGTTAAGAAAATAAAAATAGCCTTTTCCATTTTGTTAGGAGGTTTTCAAAAAGTCAACCAATTTCGAAATGGAACTTTCGGGAGCTCCGTGGTTTTTATTAAATTTTTACTAAGTACACCTTGAGCTTTTCTGCATTAGCATCCTTCATTTACAGTTGATCTGTAGCGCATAACTCAAGTTTATAAATTTATGGATAGTCTGTTCACTGAAATAATCCCTTACTGGTTCCGCTAATGTTTCGCTAAGCTTTGAAATGAAATCAAAGTGTAGCTTCGCTCTATGCTACATAGTGGTGGTAGTTACTATCATACTATAGTTACTGTCACCTGATACTTTTAACTCTTATCGGGAAATGTTTGCAATGTTTGTTTATGTAATGATGCAGTAGTATGGGAAATTTTTTCATTGTTTTAATATGGTTATTTCAGGCTTCTCACAATGATGTTTGAATCCCTTAATTTCAATTTATTAGCAATTTATCAAAGTTGTTTCCAACTATTTGTGAAGGGGCGAAGGAAGGAGTGTGGTTCGATTGATTATTTCCACTATTTATGTCGGAACGAAGGAATGTGTGGTTCGATTGTGTTTGAGATGTGTGTGCAGGCGTTAAAGAATAAAATGTCATCGTGATTGGAAGAAGAGTAATGGGGAGGGAAATGCTGTGCAATAGTTATTCTTAAATAAATCGAATAGATGGCTCGAATTTTACAAAATTTTGAAATTTCATTATGTCGTTAGCATATATATCTCGTGAAGTTTCTCATAGCTATACCCAGCCAGCTATATAGATTGTTTTGGATAAAACCTGTGGTGCCAGACATATTGCGTGATACAGGAATTGGGATAACCACAAAAACTATCGAATGTGTTTGTGTGTTCAGGGCGGTTTTCACGAGACTGTGTGCAACATTTTAGAAGGAACTTTTATCTACCTTAATTTCTAATTGTATGATCTAAGTAGTCACGTAAGTCCTAAAGTGATATGAAAGTCCACGCGCGGCAGCTGTTTATTAATTTATTGGCTTGAATTGACGACTATTTTGTAAGTTAAGAAGTTAACATCTAATAAAAGAATAGATAGAGTTGCGGAGTGAGTGTAATATGTTGCGAAAAGTGAAAATGTGTAGCACAAGTGTTACTATGTGTAGGGAACGAGAAGTGGGCCCACGATTTCCACCGGCAAACAGCTTCGAATACGTATTCGGGTTAAAATGGAAAGAGCTATATGAGGTGGAAAGACAGCGTAGAGCTCAATTGGAAGAAGAGCTCAAGGAAGCTCGTAGACGCTTGGAAGCTGATATGGATCTCGCTTACCAGGATTATCAAACTCAGTTGCTCCGTGAAGGCAAGGTTTTTACACTCTTTCACTTTTCGCTCTCAAGTCTCTCCCTCTTTACAGCGTTTGTATCCTTTCTTGCATCAATGAAATTTTTGCTGCTTTTAAAAGCATTCCAAAAAAGTGTTGTGAAAACGGTTTGGGTAGCATTTCCTTTTCTTTTCTAAGGAAATTTTTTTTTTAATTTTTTAATTCCTTATGTTTTTTTGATCATAAGGAATTGAAAAATGGAATTGCTAATTGTTGTTCATGCGGACATTATTTTATTCTGCATTGCTCTTTTTTATTCAAATATTTTATCTATGGAAAAAGTCAGTTCATTTCCAGTTATAAATCGTTAAGGTAACTGCTGAAGAGAAGCGCTATAATTTTTTTCTTCCAGTTAACTTTTCAACTCTAATTTTGTAAGGGGTATTGAGAGTGAAACTTAATTTCTTGTCGAAATTATGATAACGTTACGGTATATTTCATTGTGGTTACGCTATCTCAATGTATTCAATAACTAGTTTAGAGCTTGCTTTCGCATTGTTTAAATGCTTTGCAAAACTTGGAAGAAACTATCATGTTTAGGGGTGGTTATTTTCAAATTTTGACATTGATTGTTGTATTCACCAAATGCGATTGAGCTGCAACATCTTTCATTTGTTGGTTGATTGCTAAGCAGTTAATATTTTGTAATTATTCGGCAGTTAATTGAGGCTGTAATTTCAACTGATGTCTGTTTCATTATTTCTTTACCCTCTCTACCGATCACAACGTTATGGGGTAATCATTATGTAATTATGGTTGATATAATTTGAAATTGTGTGCCATAGCATCACTTCTGTCATTGAATCTCATTGAATATTTTAATCCTTGCGTACTATTAGTTTTTTTTTCATCGATTCGGAATTTGCGCCTTAAAAAATAGGCTGCAATCATCGTGCAGCGCGTACTTATGTAAACAAATATGGATATAGGCTGGTACTCTAGAGTGTTTCACTACAGCGTACTTCTAATCGTTTCATTTAATTTACTTGTTCTTATTTTTTATTTATGAATTAGCTATTTTTTGACTGGAATTTAACTATGTATGAAAGCATTACAGAAATAACATTTCTATGTAAACCGGGATAAATTTAGCAGTCACGTAACTCATCATATGTTTTTTGTATTTTGCAAACTAAAGTTACTAAAATTCAAAATTGGCAATCTAAATTTTCCTTACGACACTACATTGTTTTTTTATAGATCTCGCACGTCGTCAGCAGGAGCTTGAACGATTAGAAGCTGCAAAACGTGAGCGTATGGCACAGGTAGCAGCACGTCGTGGTGAAATGCCTACCTTATTGGGTAATTTAACAGGTGGGCCATCCGGTCCACAAGGTATGGCAAATGGGCCGGGTGGAATGTCTGGTGGGCCACCACCACGTGAATTTTTCGTTAGTGGTTCCGGTGGAGGAGGTTCACACTCGCAACACAGTAATTTCGTTCCTGTCATTTATTTACGTCATTTCATGAATACGATGTCTTGTATCTGCAGAATATTCTGACCATAACGTTTTAGTGCTTATTCTAACAAAACATAATCGAAAGTGTTTTTAGGAGGGCCGTTTAACT
Organism: Mansonella ozzardi; assembly: GCA_029876185.1. Lineage (NCBI taxonomy): Eukaryota > Metazoa > Nematoda > Chromadorea > Rhabditida > Onchocercidae > Mansonella > Mansonella ozzardi. The sequence goes on along the minus strand of JARVGP010000306.1, from coordinate 32,742 downwards.
CAGGTGGACAAGGTGGACCTGAGGGACCAAGAGGACAAGAAATGATTGGTCGAGGTCCACCTGACATGCAGCGTGGTGGACCACCGCCGATGGACAATCCGGGCAGGGGACCGCCCTTTCAGCAAGGTGGACCCGGTGGACCTGTCAGTCAAGGAGGCGGTCCTGGTTAGCATTTTTTTTTAGCATCTTTCGAAAAGAGTGTTAAAAGCATTTTAACCCGCTCTGCTGAAAAACTCATTCAGCAGAACAAATCAAAGCGTTTCTTAACAAAACTTGTTGCTTATGATTTTTTTGGAATGAAACTAGACTTTTCGTTGTGTGGTAGTTTCTACAATTATGGATCTGACCATGAATCAGTCCATTATTTCAAAATTTTACAGACCCGACACTTGTACAAGGCGTGCAGAAGCTATTACAGATATTTCGTGCTGATGCACCGAGACCTGGTGGACCACAACAGGCATGTTTCCTAAATTTTGAAACCCTGTTAATAAATTGGTATTTCTAATAGTTCCTTGGTTAATGTAAAAAACTTTAGACTATATTGTTTATCATTTAGGATCTTGTATTGTTTTATGTATTTCATCTAATAAAAGTCCAACATAAATTACTTTTTATGTAATATTATTTTTTCAGCCACCTTCGTTCGGTAGTCCAGGCGGTCCTGGTGGTTTTCGAGGACCCGGACCGATGGGGCCAGGGAATTTCGGAATGCAAAGTGGACCACCGGGAGGTTTTCATCGTGGACCGCCAATGGGTGGAGATTTCCCATCTGAAAAGCGAATACGACGATAAGCCGACCCAAATATCTGCTGTTTCATTTTCCGTTCTACCTTTAACAATGTTTACATTACTAAAATTTTCAAACGTTTTCTGTTGATTGATTGATTTCTTCATATGATTTTCGACGGAATTGAAAGGAAAAAGAAAAGTTGTGGGTTTGTTTTGTAGTGGATGTATTTGATATATTTCATGGAAATTTATAGATGAATGTCATTTTCTTTTTCTTTCTTATTACTTCTAATCATTCATAATAGTGTATGTGTGTACGTTTTTCGTCAGTTGCACTGTTATCCACTGTGTTGTTCTGTTTATACTGATGACATCTGTTTGTATGAAGTAAAGGAAGCAATATAACTATAAGCATTTTCCGAATCAGTTTACTTGTGTGGGTTGTGATTGCCTGTTCTCAAGACTCTCTGAAAATACCGTGGTACAGTCCATGTGAATCCATGGCGTTATTCATTCGAGTTTTGAATGCATATAAGATATAAATTGTTTGATTTCCTGAGACAGAATCTCAGATGCCGAATTTGCGTAGAATAATGGCGAAGCTAAAATATTGCAGTGAATTAATTGAGTGTCTAAACTCTATAATAGGGGCTTGGTGATACCAGCTTTTGCATTTTCCTGGTTGCCCATTTATTTTTTGGAATACTATTTTCTTAAGAGATTGATGATTTTGGGAATTTCTGTTGTATAGTATGATTTTAAGTGAATCGATAAAAATTTGTAAAAGTAAATTAGCTTTAATTACTTTTTTAAAAATATATTTCAAAGCATACGATTCCGATATTATGGTCATTTGGTGGAGTTGTTGTTGGTTGACGAAATTTTTAGAGCAACAATATATTCGCATTGTTCGCAAAAAATACTCCTTAATTCCAATTTTTAAACGAATTTAATTTTTGGCAGACAAGAAGCAGTCAATAAGGCAAACAATGCATGGAATTGCAAAACTCAATAGATTGGAGTAGACTCACATAGCTGAAGTCGATGGATGAGACACAAAGCTCCCAATGGATGAGCCACAAAGCTTCAATGCAGAAGCGATGGCCAACAAGTTCACCTTGTGGCATGCAGAGGAATAGAACAGGTTTCTTGAAACCGGGTAAGTGTGTAGTTGTTGATCACCAGGTTCTCTGAAATCGGTGTGTACTTGTCAGTAGCTGTTAACTGTAGTTTTCCTGAAACCGAGTAAGTGTGTACTTGTCAGCAATTGTTGACTACCAAAATTTTGAAATATCTTCACGGAGGTATGCAAGCATTCGTTTTTTCAGCTGACATTGATACGTACGATAACCTTAGTGGTCCACTTATTCTAGAAGATCGCATAATCGAAGAAGGAACTGATGTGGTCGTAAGTAATCCATATCTAGCACTCTCCCTTCAGCAGCAGCGTACACGACTGCCCATTTTTAAGGTACAAGAAATAAAAAAGGACAAACATTTTCAATAAAATATAAATTCATATTTGGGTTTTTCGATGATTTTGTTGAATTGAAACAATTGGAACACTCAAATAGTTATCTAGTAATTGATTCATTGATCTCATTATGTTTCAGAGCCTGAAATTATTATAAAATATATTTTCCTTGAGTTTCACGCAGTCATCTTCAACAGAAATGCAAAGGAAAAAAAATCAGCCCAAAGAAAAAAAAGTGGCATCCCAAAGCGGTGTTTTATGTGTTATATCGTTGGGCTTACTTATTTATATGAATTAAAATTGATAATAAAAGTATTGTCAATTAAATATTAGTATTTTAAGCTTTATTCGTGCATGTTTATTGCAGTATCGCAGTCATATTCTATATCTTCTGGAAAAATATCGTATACTTGTAATTGTTGGTGAAACTGGATGTGGCAAAAGTACTCAAATACCCCAGGTGATGACAGTATCTTTAATTTTTTCTTTCTTTTCAGTTACTTTAACCATAGGTTATCCCAATATTTCGCTTCTATTAGTACATTATTATGTTTGACAGGATTCAAATTCAGTATCTCAGATGATAACTACTAAGTTTCATATTATAATCTGATTTGCTATTTTCAAAACCGGAACTTGTGCAGTAGACTTTTAAATTTCTTTCAATTATAAAGCTTCCAATCTTAAAAAACAAACAGTGGAATTTCTACTGCTTTTCTGAAGTAGAAGGCGTGTATAATGTAGAAGAATAAATTTAAATTCAATCAAGTGTTCACCTGTTATCTATAAGTCAGTATTTACGATTAGTGTGGGTAAACAAAAGGACGAAAGACTTCAACAATCTAATGATATTTCTTTAGTACTTGATGGAGGCTGGTTGGGCTTCGGATGGACGAAAAATAGGCGTAACGCAACCAAGAAGGATAGCGGCAGTTACGGTTCGTTTATTTTTCTGCAGAATTACTAAATATCTGAATTACTATATAGTGCTTTTTGTCATGCTTACATTTCCAAGATATTATTAGGGTGCCATTGAATTTGATAACATTAATATTGCGGGTACTCTTTTTTAGTTAGCTAATCGTGTTGCTGAGGAAAAATCATGCAAACTTGGTGCGGATGTTGGTTATGTAGTTCGCTTTGATGATATGACTGATTCGGAAACTAAGATAAAGGTAAAAGCTTTCTTTTCATGTTGCATGATATACAGCCATAATAGTATAATGATTATTACCATAGCGATTATCATTCTTGAAGAACGTGATATGAGATATCGATTCATAGTGATAATTCATAATGATAAAAGATAAATATTTCATCTATTTAGAGAAAAAGCCAATATATTAAGGGAATGAGGTATTTATCTAAGACTTTTTGTCAAATTCAGTCGGCATTTTTTTCTATATATTTGTTTTCACATGGTTTTCAAGTGATCTAAGTTTTAACATTTCAGTACATGACTGATGGCATCCTTCTTCGTGAATTTATGTCTGACCCTTTATTAACACAATACAGGTTTTACATATTTGTATATTTAACATTTTTCATATAATGTAAGTGGTTAACATATAATTACAAATTATATAATGTAAAATAACATTATATTGTAACTATTGATTTGTTACAGTATATATTATATTATCAACTATAATTTGCTACAGTATACTGATGATCGATGAAGCGCACGAACGTTCCATCAACACCGACGTTACGTTGGGTTTATTACGAAAGGTAATTATGGTACGTCAAGATCTGCGAATAATCGTATCGTCTGCAACTCTTGATGCTATTGTTAGTTTGTTTGATGTATAAAATAATAACTGAGTGGCTGGAAATATCAGGAAACTGACTCATCTGTTTTGCACACAGCGCTTGTATCACATTGGTAAATTATAACAGTTAATGAAATCTGTTGAATATTCATCAGACGAAAAGATTATATCCTCATATGTTTTGTTTCTTATAATAAATTTCAATAATTGCAGCTTTTCCGTGATTTTTTCGAATTGAATGAAACTAGCGATAGAAGAAAAGATATAACAAGTATTATCTCTGTTGAGGGTCATGTCCATCCTGTCACTGTATATTACACAAAAAAGTAAGTTTTAATGCGCTAAAAATGTTCCGGAAAATGATTTTTGTTGATTTCACCGAATTTTTATCTGTAAATTTGTAAGATTTTTCCTTCTGAATTATGTATTTCAGTGCTGTACCGGATTATATTCAGAAAACAGTACAAACTGTCCTGGATATTCATAAAAATGAAGAACCTGGAGATATATTGGTATTTCTTACAGGGCAAGATGAGGCACGTCAACTTATTTTGCAATTATGTTTCCATACTTCAGTGGTTCAATAAAATATAGTTTGAAGAAAGTTTTTTCAGGTAGAATCAGTCAGTAAGCAGCTTCTTGAGGCAATCAAAAATTTCAGGAAAAAAAATGTAGATAAACTTTGGGTTGTACCGATGTATGGTTCATTGTCGGGAGTTGAGCAGGTATTACATTCTCATTTCAGCGATTTTTTTTGCAAGTATGCTATCATAACTAAAGGTTTATATATTATGGAAATGTACAAAGTTTTTTTCTAACTCGAGCATTTTTTTGATATTAGATATCACTTTTCTGTAATTTTGGTATCGCTCTAGATCATTAGTGTTTTTTTTTTCTTTTTTTTTTTGATAGCTTTTATCGGTTGCTATATATTTTGTTGAACTTTATATTGTTTTAGTTGAAAGCTTTTGAATCAAGTCTTTATGGCACAAGAAAAGTCGTGGTTGCTACAAATATTGCCGAAACGTCTCTAACCATACCTGGGATAACTTATGGTTAGTTCAGAGATTCAATTTAATGGAAAGTCTTATTTTTCTATATTTTAGTTAACCTTGAACTATTACGCGCAAAATCACAAATAGGGATATCATCATCTACGTGCAATAAATCTTCATTTCGACTTCATTTTGTTGCAATAGCTGCTCCTCATAATCTAAATATAGATCATGCATCATTTATTTCATTTATTTAGTAATATTTCCAGTGATTGATTGCGGTTTTGTGAAACTTCGAGTGATGAATCCTGAAAATTATTTCGAAAGCTTAATGAAATTACCCATTTCTCAAGCATCAGCGCAACAGCGCGCAGGCAGGGCTGGTCGAATTCGCCCCGGAAAATGTTATCGTCTCTATCCACGTACGTACGGTAAAATGTATTTCAGCCAAACAGTGGAAATTAAGCATCAAGTATTTGCATAAAATGTTATTATTCCTTAGTTTTGATTTTCATGAAATTATTCTTAAGAAGAAGAATACGATAAACTTCTGCTCAATACAATACCCGAAATGCAGCGATTAAATCTCGCATCAGTTATTCTATTATTGAAAGCTTTAGGGATACACAATGTGTTACGTTTCAATTACTTATCGGTAAGTTTTTTTTCTTGGAAAACAGATGGTCAATTTTTAGTGTTTCAGTTTAAATGGTCAGTTTTAATGTTTCATTTCATTATTAAACTGCTAATATTAGAATTTTCAGCGGCCGCCTTCCTTTGCAATGGTTGAAGGTCTCCAGTTGTTGTATTATCTTGGAGCTCTTTCCAAAGATGGTTCGTTAACGAATCCGTTAGGTATTCAAATGACAGAATTTCCTTTGCCTCCCCAACATTCCAAAACTCTTCTGTGTTCAGGTACGTTTGTTTTCGAATCGAGAATCACTTTACACTTCTATCATCATTAAACATCTTACGTCTTGATAAAGCGATAATTGAAAGTGTAGTAGGTGATGAGGTTCAAATTATGTAAAATAATCGGTCTATGGCAGTTGCATTTGTCGGGCTCATGTGAAATAAAGATAAAAATTATGTAACAACACTAAGTAAAATTATGATAAACATGATTTAATTATTTAATATTTCATTTTTAGGTGAACTTGGTTGCAGCGAAGAGATTGCAACGATTATAGCCATGCTTCAGATACAGGATGTTTTTTTAATGCCATCGAAATCTCGTCACAAAGCTGTAAATTCTTCAATCTCATTTAGATATTTTATTGAAGATTTCAGTAGAATCGTCCATACTTTTATCTTTTTTAGGAAATGATGAAACGGAATTTCTCGGTTCAAGAAGGCGATCATTTCAGTCTTTTGAACGTTTTCTCAAATTTCATACTGGTATACTTCGTAACTGTTATTTTAGAAGCAAATTTTCAGTTATGAATTCCAATTTTGATGAATGCTTTTGTAGCATCTGTCTTTCAAGATTTATTTCTTAATTTTCAGGACCAAAGTAGCAGCAGTGAAGCTTAGATTAATTTTCTTAATTTTAAGAGTGGGAAGTCAAAGCAATGGTGCGTTAATCATTTTCTGAATTATCGTGGTTTACGTCGTGCAGAAGCAATTCGTGATCAGCTGTTGGGTCTTTTAAGGCGTCATAATATACCAATTAAATCATGCAAAGAAAATGGTATGGTATTTCTATCATTCCGTTCAACATTAAAAATTAGATAGCTTTTGGATGAGTTTTTTCTGAAGTGATTGATTCATTTCAGGAGAGCTAAACTCAATACTTCATTGTCTAGTAAAAGGTTTCTTCGCACAAGCCGCTTACTATCATTATTCTGGCGATTACGTTACTGTTAGAAACGAGTACCATTTCAAAGTTTACAAAGGATCAGCAATAATGTATAGAAGGGAATTCCCAAAATGGTTTGCAAAAAACTATTATTTTCTTAAAGAATGTAAATCAGTCATAGTCGCTGGCAATATACTAGTTTATTTATGCTCGAATTCAGGATAATATTCACAGAAGTACTACAGGACTCGATACGCGACATTAGCGTGATTGAACCAGAATGGTTGCATGAGCTAATTCCAGAATATTACGAATTTGGAACGGTACAAAGTTTTTAGTTTTGTCAAAATATTTTTGCAAATTGTCTGCAAATTATCAAATTGGTTACGAAAATTGCTAAAAATCACTTACATTTCATTGTATCATACTCTCATTGCTGGTTTACTGTTGATAAATTATTCTCTTCGTTCAGAAATACCGTATCAAGAAGCTTCCAATTATAATTCTCTCTTTGTGCATTTTCAGGATGCCGAAATAGCGAGAAAAAGTATGGAAGCAAAAAATGTTTCATAATTGGCAACTTATATTTAAATTCGTTTATGATAAAAGTGAATAAAATTTTTCGAAATGCAATTCTATGTGACAATCGTTTAGTTTTGCATGCAGCAAAACATTCGAACCTGTATCTGTAAAATTTCAGTAGCTAATTAATATTATCACTTCGATGCGTTTTAACTGGTCTTCAAAGTGGAAATCAGTGGGCTTTCAGCTAATTTGAGAATGCGCAGTTTGCAATGTTAAGTCTTACAGTAATGTTCTCTACGAAGAGTCGATATATGCTTATCTGGAGATTGCGAATGAAATGCAAAAATTTACGACAGCTGCATTCTTCACTACTTACTTCCTCACAAATCAAAGCATCTTCTTCGCTTGCTCAGAAAAGATCTTTGAAATTCAGCATCGGTAAATTTGCTAGAATCATTTCGTTGTTCATATTTATATAGTTGTTGAAAACTTCGATGATTATATCATCAATGGATTGTTTGCAGATGGTCCTGGTTTGGATTACTTTGTCAGTAAGGCGAACAGTGAGCGTTTGAGCAAAGTGATGCCAAAAGTAGAAGAGATGAATGGGTCGTTGAATGCGGAAGCCTTTTATGGCGATGGATTAAAAGGTATGCTGAAATTTATGTGGTATTTGGGTATGTGAAAATTGTATATATAGTACTGTATTGTTATTTATTGTATATATTTCAGTAAAATTCATAACGTATGGTTGTCAAATGAATATAAATGATGTAGAATTGGTACGCTCATTGTTATTATCATCAGGTTATATGGAAACACATGATGTGAAAGAGGTAGGTAGATGTGCTTTGCTTGCTTTGCTTACTTGCTTTGCTTTCCCTGCTTACTTCACCTGTACTGTTTGTTTATAGTACTTAAGTTGTTCTTTTTAGGCTGACATCGTATTACTGATGACATGTTCGATACGTGAAGGTGCTGAAAACAAGGTATGGAATGAGCTGAAGGTGCTCAAAAAAATACTCCACAGAAGGGGTATTGTTGGAGTTTTAGGTATCTTTTAGATATCTTGCAAGTATTAGACATTTTATCTGTACAACATAACAATTACTTCATTCACAGAACTTAATATTATATCCACTGCTGGAAAAACCATTTAATCACTGCTGTTCACTATTATTAATAAGCGTACCGTGCTTGATAGCCGAATAGTTCGGGTGATTGATTAGGTATTATTGTAATATAGCCTCCACTGCTTTTAGATATACCATTTTCAAGTTCTACGGTGAAGGTTGTTTAAGAGACATGATATGAATGTTCGTTTGTTATGACTTATAATACTGTTAAAATAGTTTTTATACGATATTATATGACTACAATAATAGGAAAATATTAGTTATTCGAGATAGTTGTTGTCGAAGATAGAAATAGAAGATGTTTGATATCTATTTTCATTTCTTTTTGCGACAACGGTCTGCTCTAGATATTGTATTTTTTCCTCTTTTTAATTTAGATATTAAATATTAATTTAATTTATATTGTATTGATTATATCCGTACGAGTGATATAAGGCAACAATGCCCTAAACTTCTTACCTTGAAGGTTGCATGGCAGAACGTGTAAAGCATAATTTATTGACGTGCACTGAAAATGTTGACGTGGTAGCTGGACCTGATTCATACCGCGATTTACCACGGCTATTGGCAATTGCGCGTTGTGGAAGTATGGCAATAAATGTTCAATTATCATTGGAGGAAACTTACGCTGACATTATCCCGGTTCGAACAGATAAATTTTCTAAAACAGCTTTTGTGTTCGTTTTATCAAATTTTACATATTTTCTTTCTTATCTATCACATTCAACACAGCTATGTAAGACTTCGAGGAGCTGGATGCCCAATATAATGCTGCCTCCACACTGCTTTCGAATGATGCGAAAATAATTTGCTTACCTCTCGCACATTTGCGACATTATAGGTCAATTATGCGTGGCTGTGATAACATGTGTTCATACTGTGTTGTGCCATATACAAGAGGAAGAGAAAGAAGTCGTCCTATGAATTCCATACTCGATGAAATCAGGATGTTATCTAATGAAGTAATGTCCGATATACATCTGACCTGTTTCTAAGGTTCAAGAATTTTATTCAATCGTTAAAAAACTGGCAATCTATTTCATTCTAGTTTTGCAGGGTGTAAAACAGGTGACGTTACTTGGACAGAACGTCAACAGCTATCGAGACTTATCAGAAATATCATTTCCTTCTGCATCTTTGACAGAACCTAGTACTGCTCCTGGTTTTCGTACCAAATACAAACCAAAGAAAGGTGGATATACTTTCCTCACACTGCTGGAAAAAGTCTCACAAATTGATTCGGAAATGAGAATACGTTTCACTTCACCGCATCCTAAAGATTTTCCTCTCGAGGTATTTCCCTTCATAATGTATATTTCCCATTAATCTTAATATGTTAGTGGAATCTAACTTGATTTTTTTTTATTTTATTTTACATTTGATTTGGGACTTTATAGGTTATGCAGTTAATAAAGGAACGCTCAAATATATGCAAACAGATCCATTTGCCAGCACAAAGTGGTAGCAATGTTATGTTAGATGCGATGGAACGTGGCTACAGTAGAGAAAGTTATTTGGAATTAGTCGATCGCATTAAAACTGTCTTACCAAGTAATGGTATAATTCAACCAAAAGTTAAAGTATATGCAAATTTCGAATTTCAAATTAATTTTAAATCTACCATTAACATTATTTAATGTTTCAGACGTATCACTCACGAGTGATTTCATCGCTGGATTCTGCGGTGAAACTGAGGAATTTCATCACGAATCTCTGAACTTGATCAGACATGTTCTTTATTCTTTTTGCTATGTTTTTCCATATAGCCAAAGAGAGGTGAGCGCGATCTTTTATCTTTTATTTAAATTATATTTAATTTTTCTTTTTTTCCTTGTGTACCGTTCTGATTCAATACAGAATAAATATAGAATAAAAAATATAGCCCTCAATCAAGAACTCCAATTTTTAATATGTTTGACAAATTTCTGACCAATTATAGCATAACCATTGATCATTTGAAAACATTGACCGATTCTTGATAAAACAAATACGCAAGCAGATAGACGAATACTTCAATTGATTCCTGACAAAGTTGATATGTCATTGCAGAAAACCAGAGCATATCGACATCTGAAGGATGATGTACCGAAGGAAGTAAAAAATAGACGCCATCAGGAACTGGCAACTGTTTTTAGAGAAACAGCATTGAAACATAACGAAGCTCTTGTTGGAACCACGCAATTGGTGCTTGTTGAAGAAGTATGTCTTCTCTGTGTTAGCTTGCAGTGCTTTCATTCTATGAAAATCATGAATTTTAATAATTTATGGTTTTTCGTTTGTAGCAGTATGGGAAGAACATACTGTATGTTTCATAATGTATAAGTTATTCGATTAAATGTCTTATTTGCATAAAGCAAACAGCGTAAAGTCTGAACTTATCCAGGTTTCATAAAATATTAGTGTTCGCATGACTGTTGCTATTATTGCTGAACTTCCTTTTTGGTATTTTTGAGAAAAATTTTAGTAATAGCCTGTTCTTCAGGATAGTAAATCATTTGTTTTCTCATTTTTTTGGCCTATTTTTTATTTAAGCAGAACGCAATGGTTTGGAATTTCTAAAATAATTTTATGAATACTATATAAAAATTTTAAGCATTTCTAGGCGAGTAAGCGTTCATCTGAATATTTGCGAGGTCGAATCGATGGCGGAGTTAGTGCTATTATTCAAAAGTACTGCAGTGATGGTTCGAAATTAGTGGAGCTAAAACCTGGCGATTATGTTGCCGTTAAGGCAAGTAAATTCAAATGGAGTTACTCCAAGAATTAATCATAAACTGTATTCTGTCACTACTAAGTTATGAATTCAGTCTTTTTCAGATAACATCTGCCAATTCACAGACACTCCAAGCTTTAGCACTACGCACGATAAAGTTAAAAGATTTCGAGAATTTAAAAAACGGCAGTGCTAGTAGTGAACAACCTACCGAAAGTATTGCGTATATGAATGGCTTGTTATGTGTACCACGCGTTGATCAAATAAAATAAACATTTCTGCCAATTAAAATTAAAAATTTTTATTCGCGGAAAGAATGACATGGTGTAATGGCTATGCTGTATCGATTTGCTCGTTTATCAATTTTTACACTTCATGCAATTTGATAACAATATGGATTTGTGTCATTTTATCTAACAGCTTTAACTTGCTTCGGATGTGTGGTCCAGATAAATCACCACATTAATGATTCTAATGAACGTATCGGAAATTTTAAAATGTAAAAAGAAGGAAATTTTCTGGGGAATATCCTCGTATTTTAAAATTTCTGAGTCTTGCAGACAACCCCATGGTTAGCAGTTTTCATTCCTGTTTAAATTCAAAGTTTTTATATGGGAAGAAAGTTAAACATTTCTCTGTTAATTTTTCACAAATTTGACTGCCAAGTTGCTGTTACGATGATGCTAAAAGTTTGAAATTTCTGTAAAGTAGTATTTTATAAAAACAGAAATATATAATTAAAATGGTCAGTTCAGTGCACTGCAAACATTCCATAGGAAAGACAAATGGACAGATAAATGAAGGAATGAATTTATAAATGGAGGGGAATCAAGCAACGAATAAGTGGATCAATAGTAAAGTGATTGCATAAATTAATTTGGTACATGCAAGGAGGGGCATATCACTCATTGGTTTGGCTAGGATTCCAATTCCGTCCTCTTTCATCCTTGTAGCGCAATTGGTAACTTCCCATGGGATTTCTGATTTGGGTAGGAGTCCAGTTCCATCCTACTCCGCTACTGCGCCCAGTACGCACCACCATGCCTAATCGATGGTTGCATAGCGGATGGCGGAAAGTGCTGTTTTTCCAAGTAGTGATTTGATGCTTAAAGAATCATTGTCACGGCGCTCCAAACGACAGCAACAATTTGGAACTGCTACTGCAGTTACCGTGCAGACAACAATATCATTATCATAACCACACCACAATCATCAACATCATCATCATCATCTGCATCATCACCACCAACGTCATCATCATTGCCGTGTGTATCAACAAACGCGTAATAAGCAATTTATAGGTCATATTATTCGGGTTCAACATTTTACGGTTTTATATTTGTAAAAATTAAACAAAAACTGCAATTTAATATTTTCATGTATTTCAGTAATTTATTTCTTTCACTGCCAATTTTTCTTTCGTTCTTTCAATAGCAAATTAATCGCGAGAAAGGATGATTAATGATGTAATATTTAATGTTGTGAGAATAGATTGGAATGTCTCTCTATTATGGAAAAACTGTTTAGGTAAAAGTAAGAGAAAAAGGATTTCTCTTTTGTTGAGGGAAAGTTCCTCATTCACAGCAAATATTTTTAAACATCAGCTGATTTATGGATCTGGGATTTCAATTGCATAGTGTCACTATTAATCCGTGATTTCAGGGTACCCTGTGATGATACTTGTAGGTTGTACTAGTGGAGCGAAGTCAGTTATTTAGGGTGGGTATGTTTGCTGGATGAAGCTGAAGGATTCTGCTTTTACAAGTGATCTGTGCCATTTCATAATTAAAATTTTCCCGAATCTGTCGGGAAAATTAGGGTATTTGGGCCTGTAATGATAGCTTCTGGATATTAAGACAGCGGAGACATCTCGGTCTGTTGTGTAACTGTTTTATAATAGAATCCAGTGCATTGTGATAAAAACCATTGTGTTATCTGTAAAAATACTCTTCGATTGTGCTTGTTAAAAGCTTTTATAATTGAGAATTCCTGTATATTTCAACGTCACACCGAACAGCGGTAGATATGACATGAGCTTTGTCAGTGACTTCGATCTGTAACATTATTCGCAGATATCCATTTATAACTGTTTTGTGATTGAGAGTACTGCATATTAAATGTCATGGCAGGAAATTCTTTACCCAAATCTAAAAGTTGAAGATATTTTGGCACAAGAATAATATGGCTTGGCTTTTCCTATATAAAGCTTGTATTGCAGAGGGAGAGGGATAGAATAGAACTGCAATGTTTTACTTTAGACAAAAATTTTCTTTTTAATTTCAGAAGCGTTTTTAGTATCAGAAGTAAAACGATATAGCGGCCAGGAAAAAGATGGGTCATCAAAATTTATGGTTTTCTCATCCGCGCAAGTATGGTCCAGGTTCTCGCTCATGGTTAGTAATCAATTCAGCTTTATTGCCTCATTCTAGTTGTGCTGAATCTTTTGTATTTGTAAAGTTACCTTATTTTCTAGTTGGATCTCTCAAGGTCCATTTGCGTTGTCTCTGTAGCATCCTATATTTTCAGTCGAGTCTGTTCGAATCATCATGGGTTAATCAGGAAATACGGACTTAATATGTGTCGGCGATGTTTCAGAGAATATGCATCTGATATTGGATTCAAAAAGGTAAATAAGAATTTGAGAAAAATACGCTTAATGTCCACAAGTTTTTGTCAATTAATTTCATTTTATGACAATGAGTGCATTTTCCAAAGCCAATTTTATATGTTCAAATGGGGAAAATTCATTTCAGTTGAATTGATGTGAAGCAAAAAAAGGAAGAAGTAATCGTCATGATCAGTTTTCTGATTTTCTTCTATAACAGTTGTTCATGATCGATCGATTTTCTTTATTTGTTATATTTCTTTTATTCTGTTGTAACAAGTAGTTTTCATTGCAATAAAGTTCAAACGTTATTTTGTTGTGCGCATTAATGACAAATAATTATCCGTACGTTATCCGGCGATATTCCACTTATAGTTCCTTTTTAATAAGCAATTTAAATGACTTGAAGCCGTTTTTGGTTTCCAGTATTGAGAGTAACTGTGCTTCAGCGCGAATAATATGCATTGCAGTGATTTACTTTGACTTTGCGGTTGTTGCCGGTCCGATTAAATTCGGTGTTTGATGCTGTTGCATTGCAATGTCCGGTATCTGCGTGGCATATTACAACCAGTAATGTCCGGTATATTATTGTTTTGCAAGGTCTGCTATTATCCATCGATGTATTTTAGTGAAAAGGATGGATAGTGGTGATATTCCGGAATTGTTGGTTGCCAGTCGGCAGAATCAGCTTATTTTCCTGACTGGATTGGATATCGTCAATAATAGGAGTCATGCCGCTGTCTTTTCTGCTTTTACCGTAAATCGGGAGCGGGATCGTCCACCAATTGATTTTGTTATGCTAAATGGTACTCAGACATTCTGCGAGCCAAAAATACAACAGACGGTATGATTTCAGGTCATATAATAAAATGAGGTAAACAAATTAAGAGTGAGTTCAGGGAACGAAGGAGTGGAAAATGAGAGTTAAAATTGTGGGGAGGAGAACTGTTGGTATTTTAGACATCGAATTTTTCGCGTGGATTCATTAGAGTGGGTTGGTTCAAGAAGTACCTCAATGAAATGCCGTCCGTTATTGTACACTTTGCTGATCTGGCTTGGGATCATCCATCATGGAATGAAAAGGCCACAGAATGCGAATCAAAGATTTCCTCACTTAGGTAATGTTAATTAACTTTGCTGTATGGATTTAGTTCAAAAATTCGTAATCGAATTTGAAATTTTCCAAAATTACACGAACTGTTCAGAATTCTCGATTTCTTTTGCACATCAAATACAGTGGCGTTTATTCGAGAGTGATGATGACAAGGACATTTTGAACACAATAATGAAAAAAGAGGGGGGTTTCATTTTCTGTTTAAAATTCCAGATGATTATCTGTACAGTATATTATAACTGAAATATATATTAGGGCAAGCATCGGAAGCCGTGAAACTCGGATTTGTATTGTGTTGCTGCAGCAAACTCAGCCGGTGGACGGTTCTTTAGCTATCGAAAGAACAACCAAACTATGTCAATTATGTCAACTTCCAACGAAACAGCTGTTTGTTCTACCCACTAATGAACGAACATTTTCATCGGTTTTAAGGTTCTATTTCCTTTTTACTTATTTCATCTCTTTTAACTGTTTTTTCACACTTATTATTTCTGAGGGCTTAAGTTTAGATCTTAAGGTCAGTTTTTAGATTTATCCTTTACTCTCAAGTATAGATATTGAGAATATGATGTAGGCATACATTCCTGTCTGCTTTTTTCAGCAGGAAAAATTGATCTTAATTTATGACTATTAAACACAGTTGTTTCTTGCTGAGCTATAAATTTTATAGAAAGGACGCTTATTTTTTTGTAGGCTTGAAACCGCATTCCATGAATTGGCTCAATCGTTTTATCAACAACGTTTGAAATCAATCCGCGCCCGATCCATACCAAATAATTTTTCGAATCTTATCATTCGTCAACAGTTTAAATTGGCATTCCTTTCGGAATTACGGCAAGATACGCACACAGCACTCAGGTTATATTTTTTTTAATGCTTTTTTCCTGCACCAGTTAATCTGTTTGGAGATTTACAGTTCTGTAATAATAAAATATTCCAAATATCTTTAGTTTTATCTTTCTGCTATGATTCACAGCTAATAATAAAATATTCCAAATATCTTTAGTTTTATCTTTCTGCTATAATTCACAGCTCGCAATTTCTCCATATATTTTTGTTTTTTGAGCCAAACATATAAGCAGATCATTCTATTCCCGTCAAATTTTCTCTTTGTTCGCCTTTTATTCATAAAACGCGGGGAAAAAGTTCTGCTTAAAGTTGCATTATTTAAAATATCATTTCTTCTCGTGTTATTTCCATTTGTGAAATTTGGAATATTCGGAATCAGTAGTAGAAAATTTAGATATTATAATCGGGAAACGTGTAATTTTGAATTTTTAAAAATCTGCCATTCAGAAAATTCCAACAATAGGATTTTTCATTTCTTATATTGCTGTTTGATCCTTCATTGTTGTTTAATCTGGAATCTGTTCTATCTCCACTATAATTACTATTGGCAGTGTTTAAAAATGCTCTATAAATGAGATGCTTTCTTTTTGTAAAAAATAATACAACTATATTTTGACTTCTCTTATTATAACAAATTGAAAATTTATCATCTGATGTGACCATTACCTAGTCATTCCAGACGTTTTCGCTTGGTTCACTCACATTTTATTTTTTCATTATTATCCTTTATCCCAAGAAATATTATTGTGGATGATGTTGTGGTCGCTGAAGGATTTTTGTTTTAAATTTATTTCAGACATTATAAGTTAGCATATCAGCACTGTACCGAATGCGAAATCGTCGATACTGAAATATTTGAACTACGCGCAGTAGCTGGACTCCTGAATTACAAGGTTCGTTTTTCGGGACTCCTGAATTACAAGATTACATTTTCCACTGTGGCTTTTGATGAAATTCAGTGGTACCAAAGTGATCATCATATGAACTCTTTTAGTGGAACGCAACGGATTTTTAAGAATTTTATTGAAAAAATTTAAAGGAAGCATTCGAAGTGATAGATGGCTATACAATTTCAGATTTGTCAGTTATCATTTCTTCACAGTGCAGCCCTTGAAGCATTGGCACAACAACGACGGCATAATAACGTGTTTTTCTGCATACCTCCAGGTTCATATCCGTCCCCAACCACCGCATCAATTGAACATTTATTGTGGAAAGGCAAACAGGTTTGCTCCTATGCTTTTAGCTTTTGGTTTAATAAGCGATTATGTTTCGTTTTTATGTGCTTTCTGTCATGAACTGTCACATGTTATGTTTATTTCAGTGCTCATTATTTGCGAATTTGTTTGAAAAAGCCGTCATAGGTGGTTTGGTCGCCGTGTCAACTCAACATCCTGGAATGTATCTTCAAGCAGCAGCGTACTATTATCGACAGGCAAATGAAGCTATTACTGCATTAAACATTTCACCACACTTAGTTGGGGCAATTTATCCAAGTCCTGACCCTTTGGTGCCAACTGTAGACATTTTTTATGGTCAAAGGCCATGGAGAGCAGCCAAGGAAAATGGCGGTCTGTTGGATCCTGAAACTGAAAGGAATGCCCTTCTTGCACTTGAGGTTAGTTTTATGTAAAATTTGAGTGTATTTTCTAATTTTAATTTTAGCTTCAAATTACTTAGATTAAATTCTTTTTTACTGTTTTAACAGCAATGCTGAAATGCTCGTAATACGTTTCGCAATGCTGAAAAACTTAACGAAATAAATGTTATCTGCAGTTACGATGTTCTCCAAATCACGATCGGTGTATTGGCATTCTTTCCTCTGCAATGTCACAATTCAAGAAATTCAAATGTTTACGAATGCAACGTTATATGATGCTATTATTGTCAGATGAATACTTTGCAACAGAACAATACATGAAAGCTTTGCAGGTAATCTTTATAATTAGTTCTTGCATAAATATTCGAAATTGTTGGTTTTGAATTTCAGTTCGCATCGCATTTAATTTGGGAATTTCGGCAGGAAGGTTTCATACAACCAATTACAATGCTTCTTTTACGTGCCCTTATCTGTGCATATCGAGTGGCAGATGTGAAGGAATTTATTACACTTAGCATAGAAATGCTTAACTTGCGGACATTTCCGATGTTTGCTCCAGTTGCGGAAGAAATTATCACAAATATTGGACTAATTCGTCAGGGCTTCCCACCGAATATACCTATCTCACATGCCAATATACCTTCGGTTAAGGTTTGTTATTTCTCAGTTTACGAGACTTATTTAAATGAATGATGTAATTTGAACTTTTTTGTTAGGCGTTCGTTTACACACTTCCGCTTCTCACCGTTTTTTTATTTTTTAAACAGAGATTTTCTAGTATTTCTGTTTTTTTTACCTCATTATAAAAAGTCGGACACCATTTACGGAGCTTCTGTTGTAAAATGTTAAATCTCATTCATGTTTCTTTAGTGGATTTGAATTTAAATTAGGAGAAAAAAAAGATAGATGGATGGATTCAGAGTTGTAATGTTCCAAAAGATTTTTATCAGTTTTGAAGGTAGAAGCATGTCAGGATCTTTGGAAGATGGCATTTGCTAAGCGAATATTTTTCTCGGTAAATGCTCCTCTCATTGATGCATTCATTCGTGTTCGAGTTGCCTTTCTTACCGATACTACAGAGACTGCTCATGCCGATTCATTGATTCTTCTTATGGTATATTTTTTTGCTTTGATATTTTCTTTCAGTTTTTTGCTTCCGTATTTACTCTATTTAAATGCTTCTATATTGGTTGACGCTTTTAACTGATATATAAAGTTATTCAATTGAATCGTTGGACCGATCGTTGAACAGTTTTCTGTTGATTTTTCTTGGGATTCTGTATAGTAAGCCTTACTCTTCAACATGAAGAATATGTTGTATTGAAAGATTAGACAGTATCAGTTGTCGATAATATGCATATAGGAGCAGTTTAAGTTATCAGTAATATCCATATGTCACTATTTAAACATTAATTAGTAAACCATCATTCAATATTGATTTAGGTTGCCCTTGCATCGCATTGTTCTAAAACGATCTTTTTCGAAAGGATGAAAATTACTGTCACTGATGGAAGTGATGGAACGGGACAGTTGCAACTATATGAATTTACCGAAAATTCTGTCGAAATTAGTCCGAAGAAGGAAACTGTCAAAATGTACAAGATGTCACTATCTCATTTACGTTGCACGACTGCCAAGCAACTTACGGTAATTATGCGTCCACTATTTATGGTGGTGTTCTTACAGATATCAAAATGATTAATCTAGAATTTTTCAAATTTGCCAAGAATGATGATAAGTCTGCTTGAGATTTGGATTCATCGCTCTCAGTGCATGTTGTTATCCTTAGAGGGGTAACTTGCCAAAAAATGACAGAACAAATCACTGTCATGATTCACTATCAGAAAGAGCAATTTATGCAGATGGATGGGTAGATAGATAGATAATTTAGGTTGAAGTAAAAAGGAATAGATTAGATTGGACTATATAGAATAGATCAAATTAGATAGTTAGATTAGAATCACAGATAGACCAGATAGACACATTAGATCAGATGAGTTAGAGCAGCAGATTATATCAAATTGATTAGATCAAATAGTTAACATTAGATAGATTTTGATAGATTGGATCAGATTAGATTAGATAGCTCAACTTCTTTCTTTGAAGGTAAACGGATTGAGCTTAGAAATGGGTTCTATACATTCATCTGTTTATGGTACAATGGATTGGGATGCGCAGTCGTTGTCGTATGGTACTTATGACAACTGCTATATGAATTCCATATTGGATGCATGCGTAGGCCGGACGACCCTTAAGTAGGTTTGACATTTCTCTTTTGTCTAAATTTTATTTTACTGATTTTATATTTTCTTCTCTGTTTCCTAGTATGAGCTAATTTTACTGTATTTTAAAATTTTTTTGTATTTTTTTTTTAACTATTTTAAAATTACTTTTTTTATTGTAAGAATCGAACCACGTGAAGCTCATTTTCGCCTTGAAGGAACTGATCAAAGTGAAGTACTGCTTGGTGAAATTACTACATTGCCATTATCATTTATATGTGAGGAAAACAGTCCGATAGAAAGTATTAGGTATGCTAGTTCTCGTTCCTCAGATATTTTTCTAATCAAACTAAACTATCTAAAAAATTCTATTGCATATTGGATTGGTGCTTGGATACGAAGGAAGAAGAAGAAGTGGTTGGAAATGTAGTTTTTGTCAACGATGAAAATCAGTTTGTACCAAATGGTACAAAAGTTTTTCAATACAGTAACTCTCAAATTCCACCATTTAAGGTCAAAACTTTATTTATTTGCATGGTTTCAAATCAGTTTATCATTTCATACATCATAAATTTCAAAGATCAATGAATTTTTCTTTAATTGAATTTGCACTGAAATGTTGAGTTTACAAAAACTGTAGTTTTATAGGTTCAATTGAATGTGAGATACTGCGCTCAGACCATTTGCTCAACGAATATGTCTCTAGTAGTATGTTTTTAGCTGTCTTAATTGTTTCGCGAAATGAATATTCTTTACGATAAATCATTATTGTTGTAGTTGTCTGTGCCGCTTGACGATGTGATGGTGCAGAAACGTTTCTTAATATCGTTGCGGTCACGACATCCATTTGAAATTAACAGTAAAATATTGACTATAAATGTTAGCGTTTATTTTCATTAGATACACTTTCGAATTGATGGAACAATTAAAATTCAATAGAAATGTGTCTTGTGACTTCTTGTTTCAAGGATTAGCATATTTAGCGCGACGAAATTAAGGCAATTAATCGCGTTATTTTTATATTTCAGTACTCTTTTTTTTTCTCTCAAAGATCAATTTTTGGTGCATCTTTCTCGTTGCAGAATTATATTGTCGAAAATCCACTTGTAGAAACCAATTTCTTTATTCGGACAGATATAACAACAGTCGCAGATGTGATTATTTCGGACATATCGTGGAGATCAGTATGTTGATATTATATTTGTGTTATGAAGAGTCGTATTATTATTTTGTCACATTAATCAAAAATGACTTTTGACAGTTTAAGATGGTCTATTAAATTTTCAATTTTCATTATGATTTTCGTGATAAATTCTTAAGAGCAAACTGCAATGCAAATGTAGTTAAGATGCCTTGACAAAGGACCTTTTATAACTATCCATATGGTGAAAAATGAGAATGAAGTAGTGATAGTGTTTAAAAGCTAGGATTTTCAAAAATTTTTCTTAAAAGTTTAAATTTTTAAAAAAACATTTAAAAGTTAAGAAAAAGTTATTGTGGGAAAGAAGAAAAACTTCTGTAACAAAACGAATGTATTGCTTCGCTTTTCTTCTCAGAAATTATTCCTTTGAATTATGTTCATAATATTTTAGAAATTTCAACAACAATTAATAACATCTTTTGTGAATTTGGATAAATTTCACATTAAGTCAGCCTTGGGTGTATTATATCGGAAACTTTTTTTTTAATCCCAGAATTAATATAATATTACAATATAATGTGCTATTCATCTCTTCTTTTGAATCTTACTGGATAAGGCTGGAAGGTTAAGGTTAACATCATTTTTGGAACATGTTTTGAAACTTGATATTAATTAGTGTAATTCACTATATCTGTTACTTATAGAATAATGAAATGGAAACTGACAAAGACGGAAAGATTTTGCTAAAAGGTGAGTGTATGATATATTCATCATTTTCTTCTTTCTGTTATTACGGTATTTTCAAATTAATTTAAATGTTGCAGATGAAATGTGCTGTCTTGAGAACGATGTAATAACTGTTTGCTCACCTGTACGGTTTTCGCTGAAAGCAGAAAATAGGCGATGTGATTTGGGTGAAATGTGTGTACGCTGGAAAAGGTTAAATTTAGATTTGTTAAAATTATTTGAGTTATTTTATCACATGCAAAGTTATAAGGAATTTTATTGAGTTAATTTATTAATCATTATGAATTGTCATGTCAGATTCACTCTGAAATGATTTCATTCATTTTCAACATAATTCGTTTAAATTATGTTGCAGGAGTACCTCATTGGAGGGATGGGTTTTGTCCCAACTTAGCATTGGATCTGTTCTTGTGAAAGCTCCCCCATTATCAGTTGAAGCGCAACCCAGAAGTCCTAATCTGATCGTACGAACAGCAATTCCAATTATTTTCACAATTTGCAATCTGTATAGCAAGATGATTGATATACAGATGACTTTAGAAACGGCCGATGTGTTTGTGTTTGCTGGCAACAAAAAGGTTTCACTTGTAGATTGTTGTCTCCTTTGCATCGGTATTTCAGAGTTTCTAAATCATTTTTAATTTGAAACTTGAAGTCTTCGGGAAGTATTAGCGCATTGCAATAACATCTCTAATTTAACTGGCCCAGCTGTAGTATGATAGAAATTGATAAATCTAACTGGTTGATGGCATAATAGTAATTGAATTAGTTCAGATGGTAGCTGATAGAATCAAGGAAGGAGTGTATAAAAGACATGGTAGTACAATTTTCATTCCTTCATATCTCCTAGAAGAATATTAAACTTATGGGATTACTGTTACCATCTGTCTGTTGTCCGCTTGACTCTGATTGTTTAATATTAGAACCACTCTGCCTTTTGCCTGCTTGGAACCCTGATTGTTTAATATTAGGGTCTTCCTGTTATGATTTTTCAAACAGTGCTTTAGAATCAGTGGTTTGTTCAGCCTAAATAACATATTCCAAATTTGGTCTTTATGTTAACTTCTATTTTATCCTTAATTCATTTCGATGTTTTTGAATTTCACCTTCCTAATTCTGACTTTATGTAGAAGATTTCTTGGTACAATCCATTTAAGTTAGAAGGCCTTCTAATGGCTCTTGTAGCAGATGTACATGCTGTTAACTTTGAACTTTGCTAACAGAAGTGCCTTAAAACCTAACTTGGCTCAAAGATGTAGAAATTTTTTGTAAAAAATGGAAAAAATGGACATGACGATTTATTTTCAACATATGTGTCGGAAAGCATAATCAGCGGCATTTGATGTCACTTTTTCTTGCTTATCCTGAAAATGAACATAAAATTACTAATTGTATGTTTTCCTCTTCAATCATTTTTTTTGGCTAGTCTTTGCACCATCTTGTTTTTATATGTCCAATCAAATCTAATTTATCTATCTAATCTAATCCAATTTGTCCATCTATCCAACCTGTCTCTCTATCTCATCTATTCATCTCTCTATCTAATCCATTTACGTCAATTCATCTATACCTAATTGTCGATGAGTTATGTTTATTTGCTGAGAAAAATTTGTTTAAAAAATAGCTAAAATATTCAGGAGGCATTAAGTTTTGTCAGTTAGAAAAACAGAATACAGTATCTTTAAAAATTGAGTTAAAGAACAACTAAAATAGTTTGTATCGTAATATTCCGTTTTATTTTGTTTCATTTTCAAATTCATTTGGTTTTTTTCCATGGCTGAATTTTCTAATGCAGGCATTCTGAGGTATAGTTAGTGAATCTATTTATAGTACACTTCACGGAGTGCTGTACAGATTAACAATGAGTTGAAGCTTTCGGAAAAATCTATTTCAGTCTTTTCTCTGGGAACATTTACCACTGATTTGGAATTAGTGAAATTCTATTTTTGAATGTGTGATGAATAAGTAAATTAAGTTGTATGTGGCATAGTATGTTGTGCTTTCATACTATTCATTTTTTCCTAAGATCATCAGGTTCAAATTTTCCA
This sequence comes from Mansonella ozzardi, assembly GCA_029876185.1. Taxonomy (NCBI): domain Eukaryota; kingdom Metazoa; phylum Nematoda; class Chromadorea; order Rhabditida; family Onchocercidae; genus Mansonella; species Mansonella ozzardi. The sequence continues at coordinate 9,271 of JARVGP010000306.1, read as the reverse complement.
TGCTTCATTTTTTGGTAGAAGAAGTAGGAATTACTAATTAATTCATAGAGAGATGGAAAAGCAGTACTTATATGTTTCTGTTGAATGCAAAAATAATAACACCTATTCTGCTTCAGAGTTGGCGATTCTGAATCCTCGTTCTTTAGCTGATAAATCCTTCATTCCTTTATTGAAAAATGAAATAAAATCACTGTAATCACTAGAAGTTTATCTTAAAACCGCACAATGTCGTTTTTCCATCACTTTAATGAATAGTTTTTGAAATAGGACTGAATTTTAAATTATATTAGTGTTGCGCTTTGATAAAGAGAATGTCCCAATTTCAACAATTACTTTTTGAGTGTCTTTAAAAATTTTATGTTAAGCGCAAATTGATGTTCTTTCATAGTCGACTGAACTGAGCAAATTGATGTTCTTTCACAGTGACTAATTTTTTCGATCAATCAACGATAAAATGTTGCAGTAATAGGAAGGACAGGGGAAGGAAGATGAAAGAACAATTTACAAAAATGTGATGCTATTAATTCAACCATATGAACAGAAGAAGGAAATAATTTTAAGGGAAAGCGACGACCTCACAAATGAAATATTCATTGATGCATCTGACGTGTCATTTTGTTCAAATAGCATTTCATCGATCATTCATTTCTCCTTCCAGAAAATTTGCTTTGCAAAATAAAAGTAATTGTCAAAAATATTACTTACTCGGTTTGCACTCTTAACCAAAAAGAAAGAAACTATTGCTTCTGGTTGAAAATTTTAACTTTTTTCACTCTCATCTCGTTCGTTTTTGAATTTTTATTAAAGCGTCTGCAATTCTATTAGTAAGCAGTTTTTGGTATTTGAAGGCAGTAGCAGTAATTTTTTTGAAGGATAACAAAATTGAAATGAATTGACCTAGATCGATATAGTCTCTTCATCTGTTTCTTTTCATTCGCTTATGATTTTAAAAATAATAATAATATAAGCTAAAAGGGCAAAGGTTATGAAGACATTTGATTTGAAGGTAGCAGCAATTTATTTGAAAGTCTTGAAGGATAACAAAACTGAGAACGAATTGACCAGTAGACCGATACAGTCTCTTCATCTAATTTCTTTTCATTCGCCTATCACTATCACTATTTTGAAAGTAATAACAATAAGCTGGAAGGGCAAAGGTTAGAAGCATTTTAGCACTGTTGTCGTGCTGCATTTCTTAGCATTTTAGCACTGTTACCATGCTCCATTTCCTACTAATTTATTCACTTTTCCGGCATGGTAGCATCTCATTGAGTCTTTTTCTGTTTTATTCGTCAATTCAACAATTCATTCTGTCGCTTTTTTGCATTATCGATCACATAATGGTATTTTTGCAACAAAATCATCTAAATGCATCATTTGATAGATAAGAAAGTGAAGTGACTTGCTGCGGTATACTTCTCCATCAATTACTGCAGCCAGGGTTGTTATCATTATTTAATGATGATGGTTTGACAGGCGATGCTGAAATAGTTGACAATTGGTATCAGAGATAGTGGTATGCTGGTCTAGAGATGAAAGGGCAAAGGTTACGAAGCTAAGCACTTAGCACTGTTATCATGCGACATTTTTTACTAACCTATCCATTTTCCGGCATGGTACCGTCTGATTTAATCTTTTCCTATTTCATTCGTAAATTCAACTATTAGTTCTGTCACTTTTCTGCGTTATCGGTCATATAGTGATATTTTGGCAACAAAATCATTGTAAATGGATCGTTTGATAGATAAGAAAGTGAAGTGATATGTGCTGCTGTATACCTCTCTTCATCAGTTACTGCAGTCAAGGCTGTTATCATTGAATGATGGTGATTTGACAGGTGATGCTGAATGTATGGTTGATAGATATCAGAGAGACAGTGGTATGCTGGTGAGTAGCAAGCCTGTAGAGAAAGGATAATATGGAATGATACAAGATTTTATTCTACACACACATTTCAGTATCTTGCCATGTAGGTTGTCTTCATTCGAAATTGTTATCATCTCAGCAATTTCAAATAAATTCTTACCACAACAATTTTCCCTTTTTAATTTCGTTTTTTTCTCAATAAACAGGTTGTTGTCTTTTTGCTGTCCATTAGACGCTTTATATATTTTCTGCTTTGTTTACTCTTTTAGCCATCGAATGGAGGGAGACAGCGGTAACAGTTTTTGACTAAGTCAAATTCATATTCAAATTTTGAAAGTCTTTCCACAGGGGGTGCAGATGAATGGGCAGAAATATGGATGGTGGGTAGTTGAATGGATAGAAATATTTGGATGGCGCAATTGCATTACACTTTTTTTTGGAATGTAATTCTCATTGTAACATATGCTCTACTAAGCTTTGATCTCTAAACAGACTTTTCACTGAATAGTTACTAACAGTTTACTAATAACGACTGTAATTAACAACAGCTTCTTTGAAGCTTTGAAGTTCTGTCGACACCTTTCCCTGCCCGTGAAATAGTTTAAACACTTTAGTCCGGGTGGTTCAGTAGTGTCGTTAATTTTTTCTCATTGGGACAGTTAGGATAAATATTGGGAAGAAAGATTAATATGGGTAGAGCATTAATATGCGTACGTAATTTAAATGGAACTTTTCTAAACGAATTAATTTAAACGAATCTCATATGACGATGGTATTTTCTTCGTGCCTTTTGCAATTTCCATTCCGGATTTCGACTTTCCAAGTACACTGTTTATATTTCTATTCTAGATTTTGACCTCCCAGATATACCGTTTGCATCTTCACGGATTCTCTCCTTCAGTTACACTCATTTCTTTGCTTACGGAAGAATCACAGAAACATGTATTTAAAATAATCGTTGCCTTTTTTAGATCAATATCCATTTGTTGCCATTAGAAAGATATGAATATAAAGTATCAGTGATGGCTCTTTGTGCTGGTCGTTTACCGTTCCCGAGGCTTGTAATTCGAAGCTCGATGTGCGATCCAACAATACTGGATGAAATTACTCGTCTTTCAATTCCACATGCCATATTTATATTAGTTAGTTCATTTTATTCACTTTATTTTCCTGAAATAATCCAACGAAGAAATTCGTGTATAGTTAATGTCTGGACAATATTAAATTTGGAAAGAAATTTGTTAATTTTCAAAATATTTGCATCTTTTTATCATTTCCTTTCATTATCTATTAATGCTCCAAGAGAATAATAATTGTGAAAAAGATGCAAGCAGCAGAATTTTTGTCATCTTCTTGTGGAACGAATGAATATTAAATGGATAATTCATGATGGCATTTGTATGATGTAGTAAATGATAATGTGACAGTGTGACACTTTTTCAGCCTCTAGCAAAGATGTGAAATACGGTGGAAGTTTTTGGCTTGCACAGATTAGTCTCGGTTCGGATTGATGCTGTGATATGATAATGATGATAAATCTTTGGTGGCTGTTCTCATTAATGGTGTAGACTATTTAGTTCTAAGGTGATGGGAATAGATAGGGTCGGCAAGGGAAACACAAAGTCATCGGTTTCTGATACTTGATACTTAATGATGATAGTACATCTTTGATTTGTTCCTTGTTAAGAATATTTAAATCATAGGGTTTCATAAGACAACATGATTGACATTTGTTAGCCCAAGAGTAGTGAACAAAGTATGTGGCTTTGTTCAGCTCTCTGCGCTTGCACAAGTATTTCTTGACCAGCTTTTCTGTTCCATTCTTGGCTAACTCTTTTTGTTGATATAATACATCTTCATAAATGATTCGTTGTTTATACTGACAGTTGTAAGTTTGACAATATAAATGAAGATTCAGCTTTATTTGATCATATTTAGTGGATGATTTAGATTTCTTTGTGTTATTACAATTATATCAACCTTGCATTCCTTGTACACTTGTCATCATTTTCAACATCATCATTACCAATCATTTAAATTGATTCAATCAGTTGATTTTTTAGGTATCTATCTGTCTGCTTCTATCTATAGAGGTAAGTATATAGTATATACAAATAAGTTTATGTTATGTGTGTAAATGTAATGATTACTGTTTTTTATGTATAATTTGAATCTTTATTGGTTGATTTAATAAATTGTTTGGAAAAAAATGATGAAGTGGAAACCAAAACGTGATGGTGGTGATGGAGCACACAGTTGGATTGACAAAAGGCGGAGTTGTCGAACAAACTGACCGAACAACATCGAATCGAAGAAGGAAGAAGGAAGGCAGAAGGCAGAAGGGAGCAAGGAGAGCAACTCCTTTTGAGAGCAACGCCATCACCATCACCACCATCATCATCACCACCACCACCACCACCACTATCACTATCACCACCAGTATCAGCATCACCATCACCATCAGCAGCACTATCTTTTATCTCCAACAAAGTCATTTGCACATATATAATAGGCGCAATTCGTTGGTAGGATTTCGGGTGCTGCTGGTGGTTCGGTCGTCGAATACCTGATAATATATTATTACCAGTGTTTTCGGTGATAATACTGTGGAGTCCAAGAGCCGTTCAAGCATTTTCAGCAGATTACGGTAGAGGAAGGATTCAAGATACAAGGAATGACGTTGCTTGCTGCCGCTCCACCGATGACACATTCGATATTTCTGGCATTGAGCTTGTTCTGTAGCCTGTCGACACATGGGACCACCGCTTGGCGTCATCATAGTAGTAGTAACTACAGTTGTCACGGTTGTGCAGAAGCACGTGATGAAATGGCAAAAATACGCTTGGAGCTAATTAAACGTGAAATTCTGGAAAAGCTCGGTTTGGATGCACCACCACAGGTACGACCACAAGATGGCTTCCCAACAATCCCACAGGTTGCTAAATATTTGAAGTACCAGCTACGACATGATGATCCGACAACAGCACCTATGCATGCATCATCATTTTTGATTGAAGAATTCATACCTGAGCGTAATAAAGCAGAACGTACGATCGTATTAGCCGAACGGACGCCAGCGCGTTTCAACAACGTGAACGTGAACTTCAACCTGAATCAAATTCTTGCACATTTCAAATTCTCCGATGAACTGATGTCGAAAATGCTCCTATCTGCTGTACTTAACGTATATTTGAGGAAACCAACTAAGATTCATCCCGATTCACGTATTGCAGCAATTCAATTACTGGTCAAAGAGGTCGTCAAGAATGGCTCGGTCGGTATTACACTTTTTATCTTCTTTCTTCTTGCGCTGTCTTATCTCTCTCCTCTCCATCCTTTTATCTTCCCTTGAAAAAAGTTAAACGTCCGATTACGAACGCTTTATCATCCATCGCTTTGTCCTGAAACTGAATATTCTTCAACAGCAATTCTGTCTTTACTTTTAGTTAATTATGCTTCATATTTGTCTTTTCAAGAACAAATGTCAGTGGAGCGGATGTGACTTATGCATTCTGAAGAATTCAGGATATCAATCCACATTCCTTTCTCTTTCTTTCTAATTCCGATCATATCAAGCGAGTCATTCATTTCATTTTCCTAATAATATTCTAATTAGCTCATAACTTCACGGTTTTATCATCTTCTTTCAAACAGTTCTCATTACAAGTAAGTTTACTGCAGGAACTTGTAAACAACAGGATATGAAAATGCTAATTGTTCTCATTTCAGTCTTTTTAAATTTGCTACTTAAATCAATTTCTCTTTTTCTTCCAGAATTGTCTGCTTTCAAGAATACAAACAAATCACAAAAGCAATTGCCGACTTTAATTTTCGAAAAGAATGATCTGTTCTGCCTGTTGTGACCTGTTTCCTGAACTTTCAACATTCTATATCATCTGTGCATTTTCATCTAAACACAAATGCATCTTGATTTGCTACTTAAATCAACCCAGAATATTGCTATCATTTCTGCCTTCGAGAATATAAACAAGTCACAAAAGCAATTGCCGACTTTGATTCTCGAAAACAGTGACCTGTTCTGACCTGTTTCTCTAACATTTTTCAACTCTATATCATCTCTGCATTTGCATCTCCTAAACACAAATGCATCTTGCATTCATTCATCTTATCATTTGAAATAAAAGACTTAGCTTGAAAAACACTCTAAATATGACGCTTATCAAGAAATCAAAATTCATTTGTAACAATCAAAGTATTTGTTGTGTTTATTTACATTCTGAGAGCTCGGAAATATAGTTTTCCGGTAGAAGAAGTAATTCGGGTCCTAAACATGCATTTCCTTTCGAGAAACATTTCCCATTTCAACTTTGTTAAAACGAGTTTTACATCAGCATGGCCGCAGCAAATGTCATCCTGTTATCGTTATCATCTAGGCATAAATTGATATTATATATGTAATATATTTATACGAGAAGAAACACAGTGAAAAGAAAAGAACATGAAAGCAGAGAGATATGTCTCAGATATGGATCAAGGCCAAGATCTGAAACATCTCCGAGGTAATATAGAATTGAAGCGCAAATCGAGATTGTCAAAACCTCAAGGTTATTCTTCTTTACATCCTTACAGTACTAGTTTCCTTACATCCTTACAGTACTAGTTCTCACTGGAGCAGGTAACTTGAGTCTCTGAAAATACTCTTTTTACCAGGCAATAAAATTTTAATATGTATTGCTTTTTCAATTTAAAATCTAATTTAACGAATTGCCTGGCACCTTATCTGGAATCTTATAACGATAACTTGGCAATCTACTAAAAATACTCTTTTTGCCAGGCAATAAAATTTTAATATATATTGCTTTTTCAATTTAGAATCTGTTTTAACGAATTGCCTGGCACACCTTACCCGCACTTTCTGATGACTTAGCAATCTACTAAAAATACTCTTTTTACCAGAGGCAATTTTGCTTGAAATAATTGCTTGAAATTTCTGAACAAAGAAAATTTTAATATCTATTGCTTTTTCAATTTACAATCAAATTTAACGAATTACCCGACTCTGACTTTTATTTTAATATGTATATACAATTTAGAATCTAATTTAATTTTTTTTTATGACAAAATTTCCATTTCAGGAATGATTTTAATAGGAAAAAGTAAAAAACTTGTGGGAAATGGTGTAAAAGTGAGGGAAATTCAAAAAAACTGGAAGGGTCGTTTCAACCAAGAATTCACTTATTCACTGAAAATTTTTTCTGGCACCTCGTTAGGGCCAGTATAGTTTGTGTAACAATGCTTTTGCTAGCACATCAAGTACTTCGGAAAATAAAACTTGTGAAGTAGAGGCTACTTTATTATTTTGTTCCAAAAAGTCTGGTTAGTTTCTTAATGGTGTAACTAATTAATCGCAAGTAATGACCATTAGTGCAAAAGCCAAATCTTGGCTGTTACTTTGTCACGAATACTTTGTTATCGAATATTTGGATGATCAGTAAAGAAGAATCACAAATGGAAATGTCCCTTGATGTTCTGAGACAGAAGGATTGTCATTTGGTTGGCTTCTAGATTTCTAGATGCTTTACAGAGCGAATTATGAAACTCGAAAAGGTGCTTCGAGTTTTCTGTTTTCTATGTTCATACATATTCTTATCAGCACACTTTGTCATAACATAATGGAAAGGGCAGCGAGTACTAATTAGTATTAATTTGTTTCATATTCTATAATTTACATGTTAAAATTATGTTCATTTATTTCTTTGCTGAGGTTTAAGAATCCTAGAATGTTTTCGTTAATGGAAGATCAATGATCTATTGAATAAAGCTAAAATAACTAGCAATGTCGTTTTCGAAATGAACGAATATGTCGCAACTATAATCAAACTGGATTCTAGATTCTAACTTCCAAGAGAAATGGACTTTCTTGTAACTACTGTCAGGAAAAAAGCACCTGGATTCATTCAGAAATGCTTGAGAACCGTCGTTATCATATATTTTCATCAATCTATGTTTGCTTTCCGAAATCTTCATTTGAATTATTTCTCTCTTTTTCAATCTTTTCGTCTTCTGAATTTTCTGATTCATTTTGGCGAATGAAATGATATGCGCGAAGAACAGCTGATGGGACAGCTAGAAATTAAAAAAAAGATGGAAAAATGTCAAAGAGAATCCAAGTATTTCATTGCACAAGTTAAAGAGAGAAAAATGTGATCATTGCTTTCTAGTTTTTGTTTGAAGAGTAAATTGATGACAGATAAATTTGACAGCAGAGGCATGTTGAAATGCGCCAGCACTCTCCCTTATTAAACACTTTTCTCACTGAAAACTTCAAATTTCATTTTTGTATGGAAACTTTTATGAGTGTCACAAGCAACAATGTCTTTTCTCTTAATCAGTGTCACAGGAGGAAACCAGCTTTTTGATCATTCTGAGAACTAATTTGCACTGTGAATAGGTTTGCATTTATTCGCAGTTTCATCAGATTCAAAATCATTTCCAGAAACTCGCTTTCATCGTTTCCCAATCTTATTCTAGGGGACACGCACTTTTGTTCAAATTCAAAATCATTTCCAGAAACTCACTTTCATCGGTTCCCAACCTTATTCTAGGGGACTCACTTCTGTTCACATTTATTTATCTCACGGCAATGATTAAAAAAGGTCATCAGATTGATTAGATATATCATCAGAAAAAGAATTAGTTAATATCAAGGATTTAAGATTGGAACAAATTACATTTCCTAGTCTAGTTGATCGATCCTTTTTCAGTTATTAATTTGTTATAAAATTTATCCAGCTGCTCGCTCATAGTTCCTGAAGTTAAGTTGTATTCGAGTATTACCATACTTGAAGCTATGCCACTTTTTGAAAGCATGATTTTTCCCGCTGCTTTCCGTTATTAGCACTCTTGATGGATCTCTCGAAATTGCCAGGAAAAAGAAATAGAAAATAATGGATGTGCCAATAGTAGCACAGTAGCACTGGAAGTTTTTGTCAAGTTCATTTTGGCAGTTCTTAGTACTTTTTTAGTACAGTTCTTACTACTGTAATTCATGAGAGCGCTAGAAGTTTCACCAAATCTTACTTGCATCACTGTACTTATCTCAATACCTATTATCTGAATCACTGCTTTTCATACTGCAAGACAAGTCAGCAACTGACCTTTTGCCTTCTATTTTGATCATTCCATCTGAATTTGAATTCTCTCGCAATCACCACATAGTACTTCATGCAACTAAAACCACCACTCTATATATAATTGATATAATCATGCTGCATAACAAATATCTTCCCTTGTACAGTAAGCTCACCATATAACTTCTTGTCTTCTTTTAAACTTGCCAAATTGAGACTGGATGATTCCTTGTCTTCGTTTTGTTCTTCATAAAATAACAAAAAAAAAAAAAAAAAAAAAAAATTATAAAAAAAAAAAAAAAAAAAAAAAAAAA
>JARVGP010000305.1:0-55741 GCA_029876185.1 Mansonella ozzardi | reverse complement strand
TTGATTAAGTCATCTTAACAAATTGAGTACTTGTCTTTGATCTTTCCGATTTCTGCCATTTTTCACTTATAACTTTGACCCTCCCTGCAATATCTTCTTGATGATGAAAAATTAAGCAATTGAATCAGTTGAAGAAGGCTTTCTTCTTTACGAGAAAAGCTTTAAGTTATACGAAATGTACACAGTTTCAGAAGTTATAATTTGATCCAAACTTTTTTTGCTAAATTAGTACACAAAAAATAGAAAACTTTCGTTTTTCTTCAATTTTCATTATTCAAATTAAAATCACATCTTTTGCTATATGATTACAAAAAAAGCTAATTTGAGAAGTAATAGCGAAATGTATTATCTTCCATTCATTTGCTCATTTTTATAATTAAAATATTCCAATAAATTTTTCAAATTTCTAAAATAATTTTTATAATTAAAATATTTCCAATAAATTTTGAATTTCATAGTATAAATTTCAAGTCAAATAGAATAATTAAATAATTTGAGTATTAGTTGAGATAATTTGGTTGTGAGAATTTTAATGATATGATTTACTTAATAACAAAGATTTAGTCGATCATCGATGACGATAGACAAGAATTTGATTATATAGTGATACATAAAGAGGAGGAAAGAGAGAGAGAGAGAGAGAGAGAAGAAGAGGGAAGATAAAGTTTTGAAAGTTTATAATCAATTCTTCATATTACATCATTTCAGTATAACCTGAAAACATTTCAGGAGTTCCATTCAGTTACAACAGTTAAGGTTTGCAAACGAATTTCAGGTTTATTTTAGGAGAGAATAAAAAAAAATAACTCTCAAATAGCCATCTGTCGTTTTTAGCCTAAGTGTAGTAGCAGCAGTAGTAGCAGCACAGTATGAAAGCCTTTTTCCCCTCCTCTTTCTTCAATCGTTTCCCTTACAACAAATTATATATTTTCTACCACAGAGGCGGGCGGTATCTCCCGAAGGCGTGGTATGCATGTATTATTGGTGAACGATCCTGAAGATGAGCAAATATGGAACGACACTTTCTTGGGCAACTATCGCATCACTATCCTGTATCATTTCTCTCCTCATGCTAGGTTTAACGTATTTACTTATCAATCACGTATACTTTTCCTACTTTCTAAATTAAACTCAATATTTCAATTCATTCATTGAAGCATTATTTTTGTGTATAATTGTTTTTCACATAATTTCAGCATTATTCTTATCAAACTTTTTTCACGTTTAGGAATAAAGCAGTATTCACGTAAAAGTTTCAAATTCATAGTTATTTCAATTTTTATATTTCATTCTTATTTAATTTTATGAAATTTCTTTTTGATAACATAAAATGAGAATATTTTATGCATATGAAACTTAATATTATTGCAAAAAATGTTGTCGTGAAATGTTGCTGCACTTTTTTAGAGAAATAGCACGTAAAAAAAAATATTCGATTTTATGAAAAGGCAAGAAAATTAGCGGAGATTAATTAAGCTTTAGAAGTAGCATTTTAATAAATTGCTTATTTAAATTTTAGCTTAAAATTTCATTTTATTGTAGCATTTAATAAATTGCTTATTTAAATTTTAGCTTAAAATTTCATTTTATTGTAGCGTTTTAATAAATTGCTTATTTAAATTTTAGCTTAAAATTTCATAATGATGAAATTTATGTCGAAATTTTATAAAACTTACTTTATTTCTTTTTATCTTTTTTGTTCTAAAAATTTCCATCTTCTTTTTTTTTTTTTTTTAAATTTTTACTTGTATGTAGAAATTAAATTTTAAAAAAGCTATTTTTTTGTAATTTCTATAATTTCAAAAAAACTTTGACATATTTTTGATTTTGAGAAAATGGAATTGAAAAAATTAAATTTCTTTTCTATACATATCTTTTTTTCTACACAAATATCTTGCTTCTAATTTTTGCGTGAATTTTAAATTTTGTTTTGGATTATTTTAATTCATTTGATTTTAATGTATCATCTTCTTACTTTATCGAGTTTCATTGCTATTTTGTAAAATATCAGCATGAAATTCGAATGACACACTCGTAATAGCATAATCCATTATCCACTCTATTAGTTCGTCAAACACAAACATACCGTTGTTGTCCTTTATTTTTTATCCCTTAATGCAACTGTTCTACGTAATGTATTTCTGCAAAAATTCTGCAACCTTTTTCTGCTATATTTTTGAATTTTTCCTATTATTTTTGAACTTCTCAAACTTTTCCACTTTCTGATAAATGAGAAAGAAATGTTCGTTTCTTTTTTATTAAATCGAAATGCCAATTTCAGTTAGTTTTCTAATTTTCCCTTCAATTCCTTCGTCAAAAAAATTTTATACGATTTGCTGAATAAAAATTAGTGATATAATTGTAAATTTCTTTTCCATAGTCTTACGACTTCTCACGAGAATCTTGTAATAGAAAAAGTTGAAGGAATATTTCGTTTGCATCACATTCAAATATGAACTGTTTTATATCCCTACTAGACAAAAAATATATGTATCGCGTAGATAATGAATTACATGTAGAGAAAACGATAACTAATAAATATTTATGGAAACAAGAAAAGTTTTGAAACTGTTTAAAAAAATTTCAAAATTCTAATGCCATTAATTGAAATGGACCACAATTTGTTACAGATTTTTTTTTTCATTTTGCCTAATCTAAAGAACTTGCAAACTCCTAAAATCTCTAAAATTTCCTAGATTAAGAAAGCAAAGCTTACATAGATGACAGATGACCGATCTAAACACTTTTCAATTTTATTGATATTACTAGTAAAGTTAGCTCAGCAATGGCTTTGGACAGAAATGAATTTATGTTTGAAATCAATCTTAAGTATAGCAATGAAATCTGTATCATAAAAATGCATTTCCGCACTACAAGCTTTTTTCCAATTATAAAGAATCTTTTCTTAATTTTCGAATTTCCCTCAGTGATTCCACTGATCTTTCAATGTTTATCTCGGGACGCACGAAATTTCTTGTATTTCTTCTACAAAATAATCGATTATTTGCAAATTTCAGAGTTACATGCTGGAATGCAATAGGAAACTGTCACTAACTATTGCATTGCAGATCGAAAGTAAAATTTAAAAAAATTGTGTATATAATAAATAAACAAGCAGCTGGGAGATTTACTTCATCAATACCTTCTTCACTGATCTTACAACATATTTTCTACCTGAAATATTATTTTTGAGTCTGCATTTTTGATTTGGTTTCAACCTGAAGATTGGAAAGCAGCAACGAAAAAAAGACGCACTGCGAAATTTGTTCGCAGCATCAGAATGCTCCATTATCGGGTATCGTCAGTCTATATCATGATCATGGGATACAATATTCTTCGTTTGGTAAGGTACTTTTGAATTCGAAAAATTTAAATTTAATTACTTCACTCATATAAGTATGCCGTCTACATCTTAATTAGACTGAGAAGTTATTTAAATTTTGCCATTCTCAAAGAGATTTCACATCTTAATTAGACTGAGAAATTATTTAAATTTTGCCATTTCTCAAAGACTTTTCATAGATTGTCTTATATCCATCATGACGGATTGTATCATTTAATTGTTAATATTTATTGTTCATTTTACGAACAAAATTTTTCCACCTGCCAAACTATCGTTATATACATGTTTCGGGTTGTTATTGAAGTTTTGTTGCTGTGGAAAATTTCTTGGAACATAGCATGTAGCGGAATATTCATGACCCATGCAGATAAGATAACGGCATTGTATGAAGTCATCGATTAGGCGGAAGACTACAAAGGAAATATTTAACTACAATTACCGTCAATATAACTGCATCATTTAAAGTCTTCATGATAAAATATAGATCTTTTTCTAATAAGGAAGTAATTTATTTTTTAAATGTGCTGATTGGAAAAAGCAAAAATTACTGCCTATTTATTCCAAATATTTTCAAATATAATATTCCAAAAATTTAGGAACTTTCCTAGTTAACCTTTTTTTTGCAGTGTGCTTGTGCAGGTTCATTCGAAATACGATTGCTTTCGTTAACAGTTGGCTCAAAAGAGGAATTTCGTCCTGAATTGAGAATTTGTCTGAAGCATTTTGAAAAACGCATCAACTATAATGGTGAATGTACATTCGGTGAGATGACACTTGATGCTGAACGTTTACGTAACGGAACAAAGATTGATTTCCAGTTTGGTTGGCCAGTATGTACTTGTTAATTTTTCTTTTAAATGCCGACCATAATGAAAATAATTCATTCTGTCGATCCTTTTTTGGAAAAAATTTTTAAGAATGATATAAACGAATGCTTTCATCACTCAATAGCAAGTGATATTCTATTAATTATTTTGGCATGAATTTCGGTACTAATAATGCTAAAATAAAGGGCCCAGTTTATTTCAATGAGTGTGCACCTGTAAAACCTGAAAAGTGCATTTGTTACTATACTTTTTAAATTTGAATATTTAATGAAATTTACGAGCATCAATTTTCATTAATTAAATTTTTTTTTTTGATTAAAATTGGTATTAAAATTTTAAAATACTGCAGATAATTTGAGGACATTGTGAAAAAAAGAGATTGTTTATGATAATAATCATAACAAAGTCCCATTAAATGATCATTAATTTTTGAAAAAATTATGTGGAATAGGTGATAGCTGTGAATTGTTTTGACACATTGGTGCGTACTAAATTTCCGCCGTATTTGCGTCCCAATCTCTTTCATCCAAACAGGTACTTCCGATGAGACATTCAGCATAATTAGAGGTAGGAAATAATATCCCAATCTTCTAAAAAAAACTATGGGTTGTTTAGATCGCCGCGCGAAACAACAATGCCTTACCTACAACTATCATTGTTTCACAAATGAATTACTATACATTTATTGTAAGATGTAGTACACACATGTATAGTGTTGTTCTTTTCATACTTTCCTTCTTTTTATGAGGTTTTCAAGGGGGTGCGGGTTGCGATAACAAAAACCTTAGTGTATATCCATTTTCCAAGGTTCTTTCTCACGCGCTGCTTAAAAAAAATTGCAATTATTTGGTGCAAAGATATGGCAGAAATATTTTAAGGAGCAAATATAAAATTAAGAGGTGCAGGCATTTGATTTGGCCTGTATGATGGAGAAGAAAATGTTTTACAGATGGCATAAAACTGTTATGACAATGTATCTGTAAAAATGTACTATAAAGTGCTATCATTTGCGCATTTTAATCATAAATTTGTAATTATCTGATTAAATTAGTTTATTTTTTTTTATTTAAATAAAAATGAATGAATGATAACATTCTGATTAATTTTAGGAATCATTTACATTAATTACGGAAGCATGGAGGACCACTGGAAGTAGGTTTAATTTTTTCGAATTTTTCTATTAACTCATTGAATGTTGTTGCTCTTTTATCTTTAGACTTTGCAATCGGAAGGCCAATAGCAAAGTGTGAAATTATTTAGCTGACAAGTGCAAGTGTTCATACCGGATTAACTTAACTAAGCCACTACTTTTCCACTACTTTATCAAATACGGCATCTTTTTGATGCGCCTTAGCACAGTTAGTTGTATCAGCAATAAATCTTCGCGCTTGATTACTTCCTGTTGCCAAATCTTAATCATTTATTCCTCTCCTACACTTCATTTTGATTTCCTTTCTTTTTGCTTTATGTACTTTCTCAAAAATTAATATGCACTTAACATTCAGAAATTGATGTTGCACACGGATATTTGATGTAAATGATTAAATTGACCAATAAAACTTATGATGCTATTAAGCTAGATTTTTGAAGCTGTTATAAAGGAATCCTGAAATATGTAATTCCAATTTTAGGTTTGAAAAAACTAATGTCTCATGATGGTTTCCAACGTGAAAATATACCGTCGGGTATAAATTGGATTGAAGAAACGCTTATTGGTACAGATGGTTTTCGAATGAGGATCGCTTACAGGATAACCTGTGCTAATGATTATTATGGACCTCGATGTCTTACATTTTGTCAGCCGATGTCTAGTACTGTTGGTCATTTTCAATGTACATCGAATGGATCATTGGCTTGTTCACTTGGCTGGGAAGGATTAAATTGTGACACTGGTTCGTTTCATACTAACTCTTATAGAATTATAAGTTGGTTATTTTTCAAAACATAAGTTCAATTGTTATTACAATCATGCTCATAATTTGAAAGAAAATGGTTTTCGGAGAGACAGTATTTAGACTCTCAACAAATATTTTAGAGATACTAGACTAATTGTGATAAATCAGATCTAAACCATTTATGTAAGTCTCAGGCAAAAATCGCTTTAGGTAATAACTTCTTATAGTTATTATTTGTTGAGTTCAAGCTAATTACTCTTATTAAAATCATAAAGTAGAAATTACATTTCATGTCTCAGAATAGTAGTTTTATTTTAAGCTTTCAGTGACTGTAGAAAAAAAACAATGTTTTATCTAAAGACTTAGCTCTAAAGACGACTTAGAAACTGTCATTTTCAAGCTTGGCCTCAACAGCGAACTGAGTTTTAGTAGTTTTTTTAGCAAGCAGTGCACTTTTCGTTGCATTGATTGCTGTTGTTTATTCTTTTTCGTCAAAGATCATTTATTGATATGCATAATATGAGGAAATGCATTTCTTTTCGATTCTTCTGAATATGAAGCAATTCTCAGCTATACTTCATCCACCTTTCTGTTCTTCATTTAATTTTTAGAATTCTTTTTGTGTATTTATTAATTCAATTGATATGCAAATAAGGAACGTCGTACTTGTAACTTTTTTCACTAAAAAAGCATTGAACAACAATCAATTTTTTTTAAATTTTATTGAATTTATCAGTGCTACAATGTACTCTGAACGATCTATAGTAAACCAGTATTAATTTTTTTGTTTAAAATTTGAGGTTTTTCTTTTAACTTACATATGCTCACTATTATCAGATAGATCTCATTTTCTTGCTTTTTAACAAGCAGTTTGCTATAGGATGGCTTCTAGTGGCCATACGATATCATAACATTGCTGAAAAAAATTATCTGATTGTTGAAATCTGCGCAGATTCTGTGCAAAAAAAAGTTGCTAACATGATACAGAAAAACAGCTGTTTCTCAATAGATTCTTGCTCTTAAATGTTATTTCTAGTAGAAAACAAGCAGAGATTAAAAGAATTACTTGTTAATAATTTTGACACATGTAATATTAACAGTTAGTAATTAGTTTTGCTTCGGTCACCTTCCATTATTGTTGTTTCCTTCTTTTCTCTGACCTCTCAGCTAGGTTTCTCAGCCACCTGCTCATCTCATCATCAGAACCAAAATTCTTGCTTTTGTTATTTTCAAAGTGACTTATGCTACCGATTAATATAGTGCCGATTATGACCGATTAATATAATATGAAAAGAAACGAAAGACTGGTCACTATTGCCAAATGCAGAATTGAAAATTAAAGTGAAGGGGATAGAAAACTTTCCGCAAATTTTTTAAATTTGCAAAGTTTATTCCTTCTTTCGATCTGATTCTGTAATATGTGTTTAAAAAACAAAAAAACTGAAATAATGTTTACTTTTATGCATACATGGGAAAGTATGCGTCACACTTCCTGAATTTATCTTGGAATTGAAATTCCTTTGTTTTTAACTTCCTCAGTCGAATCTTCTGCAATCTTATTAAACAAATAATGACTGAATATTTTGTCAATCCTCACTTATTTTGAGCAACTGTAATAGCTCAATAAAGAGTTGGATACATTTTTGCTTGAAGAAGATAGGTCATTTCATTTGGAAATTATTTTCAAGTGCAGTAAACAATATGTTCAAGCTTCAGCACGCTGCGATAATTGTGTTAATGGTGCATGCGACCGACCTGGTTCATGTCGTTGTAAAACCGGATGGACTGGACCGAATTGTGATCAAGTATGCTTTTTACAGTCTTTCGTAAAAAAAGGATCCACAAACAAAAATGATTTCTCTTTCTTAAATTCTACATTCAAGAAATATTTTACTATCTTGGATGTTATTCTTTGTAGTGTGTGAGATATCCGGGTTGCAAGCACGGCATATGCAAGACGCCCAATCAGTGTATTTGCGATGAAGGTTGGGGAGGACATTTTTGCAACGAAGGTATTTTAAACTTTACTCCCCTTCAAACTTCTATTTTTCGACAATTTAAACATTTTAAAACTTAGAAAGGATTAGTAATTGAATCATTAAATTTAGCAGATTGCATTTTCATTAAAATTGCATAAAGTGTTGGAAGTAGTACTGCTAAACTTTAAATTCAACGTTCGTTCATCTCATAGCGCCAGTTTTGCTTGCCAAAAATGTCTTATTTTGCAGTACACATTCAATGTCTACGCTTCATTTAAGCAAGCAAAATATCATACTCATTGAAAGTTTGAGAATATGTTGAAGACATCCTTCAAACATTTTCATCTAATCACTCGCCTTACTCGAATATAAATGCTTTACTACGCACTTTAGCTATCCTGAAGGAAACTTCATAGAAAACTAGCTATTAGATAGTTCGATTAATTTTTCGTCCCTATATCAAAATCAGATGATTGATTTGTGTGTCAGAATCACGTCGAAACCTTTAATAACTTATGAATACCATGTATTGCATATCAACGCTTAATACCCTTATAATGTGCCATTTTATGATTTTATGCCGCTAAATTTTCATAAAGTATTTTATAGATTTGAATTACTGCACACGACACCAACCGTGCAAAAATAATGCAACATGTAGAAATACAGGTCACGGGCAGTATACATGTGAATGTTTGGATGGATACACAGGAACGAATTGTGAAACTCGTGTACAGAATTGTTCGCTATTGCCATGTTTAAATGGGGCTTCTTGTACTGTATGTTATACTTTTATCTATGATTCCCAGAAAACAGTTCTTTGAGAAAGTATTTACATTAGTAAAATTAATTCTAATCAAATCTTAGTCTGCGTTTGAAATTTCGTTATTGTTTCTTGGATATTGCTGTCTCTAATTTCAGGCAGTTTATCTTTCAGGATATACCTGGAAACAACTATACTTGTGTCTGTCCGAAAGGCTTTACTGGTCGCCATTGTCAAGTTGCTGCTGACTCTTGTTCAGATTTACCATGTCAAAATGGTGCTAGTTGTTTGCAAATTCGTGGAGCATTCTTTTGTAGTTGTTTACCAGGATGGACTGGTACTACTTGTGATATCGAGATCAGACCTTGTGATGGAGTTCATTGTCTTAATGGTCAATTTATTTTTGTGGTTTCTGAAATTTTAAAATACTAACGCTTAAATACAGTACTGCTGCGAAATCGCAACAAATTAATATGAGATTGTGGTTTTTCAAAGCATATTGATACCCAATACAATTTAGGTTGCAAGTTAGTAGTATTACATTCTTGTCGGTTAGTATTTGTTGTAATCACAGCAGGGTGAAACGCTTGCTAGAGCTAGTTGGATTACACAAAGGTTTTCCGATTCGTTTACCTGCTGAGTGTAAGAAGATTTTATTGTTATAGATGTTCATGCTTTTAGCATAAAACAAGCAATTAGTAACAGAAATAAATTTATTGTTAGATGTACCACTTGTAGAATTGATCTAAAATTCTAAATTCAAAATATTGTATGTTGTTTAGTTGATGAGGATTTAAAAGAGTGCTTCATTATATGGACCTCCCACAGCTGGCTGCAGTGCTATTCAATCTACTATTTTGTTTTCATTTTTCAATTAAAAAAAATTCATGCTGAGCTCTCATATTGACCAAATTAACCTTGGTTTAATGAGTATATTTTATCGAAGTATTACCTTTATTCTTCATGATGCCTTCTCTTTTTAAAAGTAATTTTCGACTTTTTTACCATCTTTGAATTGGATTTGTGGGGAAACACTGCCAAATTTCCTCCTTTCAAGGTTATTTATTCAATTTATGTTGCGCTTTTGGTAAAGTTGATTTAGCTAACATTTTGGAAATTTATTAGCTATAAAACTGCTCAATTACGTTTAAATTTCATATCTTATTTTCTTATTTTAGGAGGAAAATGTGTGGAAAAAAATGTTGCTGCGGACTATGATTGCCTTTGTCCGCTTGGCTTCACCGGAAAGCACTGTGAGGAGAATTCTAATGAGTGTGCACAGGTAGATTTGGGTAATTGTAATTTTAAAGGAATTATTTTAGTATGGATCTTGTTGCTTTTTTTTCTTTCTGTATTTTTATTTAAAATTTCCTACTCCTAGAAAAGTAATTCAAAAGCTGGACCAAAGCATAACATCCGGAGGTTTTTGATCGTTTCCTCGAAAACATTTTCTCATCTTTTTAAATCTCTCAAATTCGAAATTAAATTAAAATTTAAAAAATAAATGCTCCCGCTAATATAGGGCTCTCTATCTGACAGATTCTGGTGAAATTTCAAAAGAATTTGCTTTGGCTGTGAGGGAATGAGTTTAAAGTTTTATAATTATTTTTTAAAACCAAAGTACTTTCAGCTTAATCCATGCATGAATGGCGGACGTTGCATTGATGAAGTCAATAATTACAAATGCCAATGCCCAGATGGTTTTAGCGGTACATTATGTCAAGATTCCGTCAATGCTTGTTTAAATGAACCCTGCATGAACGGTGGCCAATGTATTGAAATGCGAGGTGAAGGATACTATTGTAAATGTCGAGCCGGATTTAAAGGAAACGATTGTAAAATTGCTGAAATAGGATGTGATCACAGTTCGTGCAGGTATATTTATGTTAGGCAAAAAGAAGGAATTCTTATTTTTGTTTGGATGTTTTTCTTTTGAAATTCTTATTTTTGTTTGGATTTTTAAGTCAAAAAGAGATTTGAATTCAGAATATCAACTAATTGGACATTAGTAATTGACTGGTGTATTCACAGACGGAGCATTAAATTTCGTTTTTAGTTCTTATGTTTTTCTATTTGTATCAATCAATTTCGCATTTGTAGAAACGGAGGAACCTGTGTCAAGTCATTTCGGGGATATCATTGCCTCTGTCCACCGTGTTTCTATGGTGAAAGCTGTTTACATCTTGAATCGGGATGTCGACCACTTCAGCATTATAATCTCACCAGAACTTTTGTCGTAAAGATCGAAGACGAACAACAGGTTATTATCTGCACTGCGAGAGAAAAACTAGCCATAACTTGTCCGCTTTACACTGAAGTTATTGGCTTAACATTGTTTCCAAATACAGTTAAAATCTAAACTTATGATTTCAATAGCTCCACTAACTTCTCTTAAAATACTAAGATTTCAGGCTTCAAGTGGTGGAATAAACTTCAGAGATCTGTTACTTATATTACTTTCTTCATGTTGTATTCTTGGACTAGTATTGATTGTTGTTATTTTTTATCGACAGAAAACGAGAAAAACATCATTAATAGATCCAGTCCGCCAAAATGATCAAAATTCAAGAAAATATTCCGAGCAAAAGCCATGTTTATCTATACACATAAGTCCAAATGCTGAAATTAGCTATTCCGAACCAGATCGGAAGAACAGAATTCAGACAGTTAGTTTTTTGGAAAGTTTTTTTATTTACAAATTAATAGAATCGTGAAATAGAATTATAGAAAGGACTAGATTAATGAAAACAGAGAAATAAATAATTATAAGTTCTATTTGTTGGAAATTTATGACCAGGTATTCCATTATCATCGCAAGTCCAGAACAATGATTTGCACAAGTTTTCTTCATTTTCTTCATCTTTGTATTCAGCATTCTTCTCATTTTAGTAATTTTCTGTGCTAGATCGCAACTCGAAATTGAGAACATTAGATGATGATTAAAAAAATGAAAAAGGGAAAAGAGGAAAAATTTTCGAGATAATTATTCATAATTAAAATTAACCGATCTGTCATCAGGTTTTGTTTGCTTAGAATTATTGATCTAAGCTTTTCATGAATAGTGGCAATAATATAAAGATTGTAATAGTTTTAATTGAAATATCCCATTGCTATGTTTACAGATGTCTGGCAAGAAAAGGTTAACATTTTGTGCAGGTTGTGAAGGTCTTGATTATTGTGAGCGTTATGCAGTCGAGCCGACAGTAAACATAAAGCTACCATCATTAAAAAATGTAAGATGCTGTAATAAAGTTTTTTTTTTTTATTTTTTCAAGTTGGAGAGACAAAAGATTTTGCGTATTTGCATTTGAATACAGAATCAGGTTAAAATTAACTAATTACTTTTCTTGTATATGTCTTTTATAAAGCTTTATGTTAGGATATACGACATCCAAAACACTTTGATGTCACATGTTCGTCTTTGCCAATGCAATCGTCTGAAGATGGCGGCAGTTACTATGAAGAAATTGATGAATTATCAGCACCGAAAGTGATGTTGCAAAAAACAAATAACGAATCAGAATCAAATATTATCAACTATCGAATAATTGCAAATAATAATTCTAGACAGCAGATACAAGATTTGGTTCCTAAGATGACAGACATACAAACTAATTTATGAGTTCCTTTCAATATCTTCTATTTTTCAGTTCTTGAATTCAGAAAGAAAATATAGAATTGATCTTATAGTCTCGTTCCAGAAGTAACTAATTATTCAACAGGTAGAACTTAAAATGTTGAAAGGGATGACGAATTTGATAATTATTTTATTAGCCTGATAATTGATAGTTTATCGATCAGACAGTTGCTTAACTACCAACCAAATATAATAATATGTTATTTAAGTGTGTTTTAAATTTGTTAATTATTTATTTGGAGGTCAATAATATTATGATTTTTTATGCTGCCACATGAAATCATAGTTGTATGTTTTTGTTTTATCACTATTTATATCAACATGCGTTTGTATTGATTTTACTTGTATGGATCTCGTTTCATTTTTCAGCCAGTGTGCCTCAAAATTAAATTGACTGCATGCATTTTTTAAAATGGTAGTCATATGACATTTCTTTTTGAAATTTTAGGTTTAATTTATAATAAAGCTAATGATTTGGTAGCTTTTGAAGATACTATTTGGAATTAAATTTTTTAGGCAAACTTTTAAATTTATGAATGTCCAAAATAGCAAATCGATTCTTATAAAATAACAATTTGAAATAGATGTCTTGAAACTGTGATGGTTATTAACTGGGTGGTTTCTACTTTACATATCAGCAGTATTTCAATTCTTTCATCCGTTTCATTTTTTCCCTTTCCCTCATAGTGCCCATCTCATGTAATTTCTGTCTACAAAAATTGTGCTTTTCTTACTCTTCATGCATTATTTTCAAATATTGTTAACGTAATCTATTTTATTCTTGCATTTCCAAAATTTTCTATTTGTGAAACAAATCTATCTGTCATTGTAATGATCCATATCTGTAAATTAATTTCCCTAGAAGCGATCTTCTTAAAATTTTTAATACATGGTTGAAATTATGCTAAGAAACTCACTAATCTAAATTGAAAAATCCAACAAATTTCGCATGGTCTTATTTTATCGAAAAGATACGGGAGTTATTATGAATATCATTGATCGAGGGAATTCATTAAATTTGAACAAATGTGAAATTTGTAGAAATCTTTGCTTTTAAATTGATTTTTAAAAACGCTATAATATTAATAAGATAAAATCCTTAGTCATTAATATAAATAATGGAGCTTTAATTGTGCATACGTTTTTGTTTTATTAATTTTAAATAATTCTGAAATGCCTTTTTGCTATTCATACTTTGTGTCTTCTCAATTACAAATGCCTTTGAAGGAAATTGAATGTTGTGAGAGTAACAGTGATAGCTATACTAATGATAAATTATAGGATACAATGATATAGTTGCATAAAACTTTTGCATGATATTGTCTTGAAACATATTGATAACTGTTGTTGCGACATTCAATCTTTCTTTTTGTTTCCAATTCTTTTAAATTATCTTTATTGGCGAAATTTCTAGGAATTGATTATTTTTTTCAATTGTAAATAGCTTTTTTTACTGTTGTCCATTAGTGGCATGAAAATTTTTTTTTCTTTTTTTCCATTTCACTTGTTGCTTTTACATAATTGTTTACAATTTTTTCGTTGCTTTACTATAATATGTATTTTTACTTGTTCTTTCTAAATAATAAATGAAAGTAGAGGTTCAATGAGTTCAAAGTGCCTCTGCCATTCACATTCTTTTCTTAATTTTTCCAATAATGTTTTGCATTCAGCTATTCTGAAATCATTGATAATTGTATTGCGCGAATTCCGACAACTATAAAAATTCTCTGACCATTCGTTCACATTTTCTTTTTCTTTTTAAATGACTAAACTATTTAAAAACTTTTTAAATAGCTAAACACAAAGATTACCAATTTTGTGCTTTAAACAATTTTGGTAGGTAAAATTTTACTAAATCGCAGGTCCGCAACTATCGTGGAAGCAAAAATCTTTCTGAATTGATTGTACATTTATTTGAAATAAATGACTAAGCTGAGAAGTGTTGGCTATTTTCTATATCAATTCGTGCGTTATGGCGGTTTCCATCAAGTGATAGATACATCGTTTAAACGTAGTACTGGGAGTTTTTTATACAATTTAAATTTCAAAATTTGATATTTGAAATTGCTCAGTTATTGTTAATATTAGCAGACACATTTTCATCCAGATTGTTTTATGGTTTTCATTCTGCATGAAATAATTTTAAGCGAAGTGAAAAAAGTTTTGTGAACAGTTGTTGAATTAATTACTTGAATATTTCTAAAATTTGATTTCTTCTGGTGTTTTACTTCGGATTTCACGTATTTTCCTTTCTAATTTAAGTGTTCATAGCGAAATAGCTATTTCGAAATACTAACGAAATAACGAAATAGCTTCATTTCTGTAGATGTGATATTGCGGTATAAAGATGAGGTAAAGGGAATTTGTTGCGAGAGTGTTGGTGGTGGGAGTTGCAGATCGGAAGTTTCTTTTTCGAATAGATGATGAAATAAATCGCTTTGACGTTGCCGTTTTGAAAGAAATCTGTGGTGTAATACATGTGAAGAAGTGATTTTCTCACAGTTTTTCAAATAAATTACATTACTTAATGGTTGATAGTGAAGCTGTAAAGTGATAAGAAGAAAATATGAAAGAGACTGATGGCTCAATGCAACACTTTGTGAATAATAAGGGAAAAGCTTATCATTTTTTTTATGATCCTTTCGAATTAATTTGTTATAATTTTTGATCTGTCAAAGAGAAAAAAAAGTTTAGATGAAAACTATACCAGAATCATTGCCATATTATTGTATTTTAGAGCAAATTTTCTAAGAAATAATGGCACTTTACCAGATCCTACAACAATGCTAAAATCAACAGAGAAGACATATATGGCTTCTATTAAAAAGAATACTGTTAGAAAACCATTAACTGAATTAAAGAATTAATTCTTTCATTAATCCTCTGAATTAAAGTCTGAATTAAATCAGAATTAATATAAATGGTTGAATATAATTTTAAACTGTGTTATGAAAAGAAGATTTAAAGGTACTTAATCTTTCTGTTTCCTCTATATAGATTGGAAATACATTTTAATATCTTTGAACTAGTGAAATTTTAACCATATTAACAAGTGCTTTTTTCTAGTAAAAATTTGCAATATTTTAGATTTTCAAAATTGCAATCTATTTCTTCGCTCCAGTATTATAAATTTGTTTGATTTAATAAAAGTAAAATAGTGAAAGATGTGCTTACTTGAAATGTAGTAATGATAGCCGAGTGGCAAGTTCCAATAATACTGTGCCATCAGACTAAGGTTCGTGTCAACATCGGTCGGTGATGAATAAGTTACCGCCCCAGACTGAATTTGTTGTGGAATGGTAAAAGTTCTGTAGACCAGAGACCGACAAAAAAAAATTTCTTGCACCAATTTTGTTCTCTCGATAATGAAAGCATGTACTTGTATCGTTATTTTGTAGGACAACTGAGATTGTGTTACAAAAATAAGTTATAACAGTTCTGCATCTGATACATAATTACTAGTTTTTGAAGTTTCCTTTCAATTTGATGAATAGATCAATGATAAACAATCCTATTTCAATGTAAACAATCTATTTATATTTGAAATTACTTGAATACTTCATAGCAGATCTGAAACATTGTGAAGTTTCAGAATGTATTTTTGTTTCAATGCTATGTATCACGTATGAATGAATACTTTTTTTGTATTTATGACGACACAGTCTAACATAATCAATCTATTTGAAAGCATATCCAATGCATTGTAATTGAATAGCAAAAACAATTTTAATAAATTTTCATCATTACGAATGATTAATGATAAAAGAGTAATTAAATTGATTTATATTCTGAATAACTTGCAACTACTGTATTTCACCGCAAAATCGAATAACCATCTGTATAGTAATGGTTGTTGCACACATCTGTTCTTCTATTTGGATATGGGATGATCTTTCTTGTAGCATGTAATATTTAGAGATTTGGCGACAACGAAAAGTATTTTGTTGCTAAAAGATGAATCAAATAAGATTAGCACTAATCTAATTAAAAAGGGTCAAAGGATGGGCAAAGATTTGTAACTTTTTTTAATAGTATATTAATAGCTAACACCTGTGAAAGAAAGCTTTGTATTCATTTGTACCGCTCACTATGTAAACATAAATTATGATTTTGCATCAAGCATTAAATATGCATAACATTTGGAAGAATGTATGCTTTTGCTTTTTATGCTGAAAGATATGAATGCATATGTGGAAAGTTAATTAAACATAACATAATGGTCGGTTGGTTCAATTTCTCTTTGTTTACTCCTTTTTGGAACAGAAGGAAGTCAGACCTGTTGAAAGCAAATAACAGGGCGGCAATGAAAAGAAATTGTTGAGACATCTGCAATCGCAACTAACCAATAATGGCATTAAATATTACAAAAAAAGGTTTCAAAGATTGAAAAAACATTCGTTTTTTTTTGGAAATTTCGGTGTGAAACTGAAATTTGAAATGAGAAAAAAAAAACAGGTAACAAAAGATGTTGAAAAGAATGCCTAATTACTGATTCCTTTCTAGCATTCAATATAATTCATTTCCGGTTAAAGGTGATTTTTTTTATTTCCTTACAATTTTCAGCTGAAATTTTGAAATTATTAAAGAATGTATTTATCGCTGAGATGGTTAAAAATACTTGTTACCAGATATCTCTCATTGATCATGAAACATTCATCCTTGAAACTTCTGGTAAAAAATGCTGACTAAAGAAATGCTGCGTTAAACTAATAGAATAAAGTGATCATTGCTAAAATAAAGTGATCATTGGTGATTTTTAAACTAATCAATAGGAAAATAATTGTGTACAATTTATTTCTAACTGAAATAGAATTAAAAATAAGGTGGTCAATGATTCTAAATGAATGCAGAACTATTGGTTTTATATATTCGCATTCATTTTATATATTTATGCATATATCTGCGTATTCACGCATATATTTCTCTATAGTTGATTGGTAAAAGTTAATTAAGAGATAGTAATTAAGGTACAGGTCGGCTAAAAATAAAAGAATCGCATTGCATTATCGATTTTGAACATAAACAATAAGCTAAGAGCCGTGAATAACATACCTATGCACTTAGCGATACACAAAAATACAATTCCGCATATATTTCGCTAAACTCCAAATTAGAGCTGACCTTAAAAAGCCTCGGTAATGACCTGACTTACAAAAAAGAAGTTTAGAAATGATTAATGGAAAAGATAAAGAAAAGGGATCCGTTCATCTGCAAAAATCTCGCTCATTTTTTCCAAAACAATTATAGAAAGTGGGAATACCGAATTTTTACCGTAATTAATCTCATAATATGGTGAAGGTTGATTTCACCATCTAATTCGGCTAAAATTTCAATTGTTGGACTATATCTAAGAATTTCTCGAGTGAAATTCGAAATTGAATAAAAGTTTTAATGACTATAATTTTAAATTGTTATTTGTATTGAATTCATTCTCTGCAGATATTCAACACTTGAGAAATGCGCATAGTAAAAATCACTAATTTGGAATTAATAATGCAAATTAAGGATGAATAGCGGTTTTGCAGCAAGCGAGAGTGTTGTACACGATGATCGTAAAAAAGTCGTAAACAGTGCAAATGCAATCTTTCTTTGAACATTGCAACTACTTGCTAATTTACATAAACATATCCTAATCTTTGTAATCTTTTGCTGTGTATCTTTTTAATGATCGCGAATTATTGAGTGAAGAAATTAGAAATATTAGGGAAAGTATTTTGAACTATTTCTACAATATTTCTTTAAGATGAGAAATTATGTCGCCATTAGTTGCAAATCTGAAAAGCGGCAATCCTGAATCACTTATATCACTATGCAAGTGATTATCTTTTTATTAATTTTAACATAATGATAATGTTTCGATGCTTCCAGAAATAAATAATATTGGATTTAAAATTATTCGAATTATTAATTAATAACGATGCACACCAATTTCATTCAATGGTATCATCCTTACTATCCTTTTTGTTTACTGATATTCTTGTTATAGTAAAATAAGCTTTTTAGACTCCAACAGGTCATTCTAATTGCTTGATCAATCGTTCTCTATATATTTCTTCATATGATTCCCATTCATTGCATATCACTTTTATGGTTGTATAGCCCCACTGTTGCTTTATGATTTCTTGTGGTATCTTCACTACAACTTTAACTTAACAACTGAATTTTGAAAATGAATATTGAATTATACCGATTGAAAATGGATAACAACAGTTATACATTTTCACATTGTGTCATGAAAAATTGAATACAATTTGATTATTTGATTGCAAATTAAAAAAACCTATTTCTAATCATAGGCATCTTCTTCGATTTAATAATCAACTTTCTCAACATTCACACAACACTCAAGCGATTCTTGACGACTTGCTTTGGTCTGCAAGGAATATTCTTGTAAGTAATTTAACCAGTTGATCGTTACTTTTAGCAAATAGGAAATTCTACGAAGAATCAAATCAGTCCCAAAAAATGGCTTCAACATGAAGACTTCAGCCGAGAAAGTTACAGATACAGGCCATTTCCTCTGGATAAAGTTTATTTTAACTTATACCAAATCTCTTTCTTCTTTAATTGTAGTTTTTGGGATTTCCATATCTTAATATTGCTCTAACAATTTTCCTTTGTTTGTTCCACTTCAGAATCTGCAGGAAGATGATCGTGCATAGGATAACGCTGAATTGAAAGCAAACATCAAACCAATTTCTAAGGTGTTAGGATTTCGGATAAGTAAGGAATTGAATTCAGAACATAAATTAAGAATTGAAAATGACTTCGAACACAAGCCTATATGCCCTTACACATTATAAAGCATTTTTTGTAATTACTTTTCAAGCATTTCTTTTTCAGCAGCGAGCTCCTATTGAATAAAGACCCGATCTTTTTCTCTAAAATACCACCTAATAGTGATATAAATTAATTTTGAATGACCAAAAATTTATGAACGAATTGGCTCGACTATGCAAATTGCGCTAAAATGCTCCAAAAAACTAACACTTCATTGTCGTAATAATCAATCATTAACTATAAACTTCTGATTCTGATACTGCGATCTTAGATGATTCGACAAGAATTTCTCATAACGTATAGTTACGTACTTTTCCATCAGTATTATAGCCCCGAAAAGTATTAAAAGGCGAATTTACTAATCATGCAAATTGAGATTTGCAAAAATTGAAGAGAACTTTGCACGGACTAAATAGAATTATAGGAAGAATTAATTTTAACGGATATTTCTTAATAGAGAAAAAAACATGCCTTATTCACAAGTTCATTCATGCAATCTTTTCGAACTAAGTAACTTCCAATATATGGTATAGAAAAATAAGTAACCTTTAATGCGTATTCAGGTGAAGAAAATAAAATAAATCAACAAAAAGTATATCAACTATATCAATTGTAAGAGTAAAAATAAATGAAGACTTTACAATTTGAAATTTAAATGAAGCTCGTGAAAACATGAAGTTTTTTTATAAAAAAAATTAAAATTTCAGCTAATCCCCCATTAAAATTTTATTCCTCGCATTTCAAATGGATTAAATTTTCGATTTCCCTTCCCAATAATACCCGTCAATATCAAAGGCAAGCACTGTGTATACCTTTGTCAAAGGCAAATAAATACGCGAAATTCAGGAATATTTACAGAGTCTGCAGTGTTATGATGATGCATTAAAAAGATAACGGCACAAATAACAAAATGAAAGAAAAGATAATCCAAAATTAAATTAATTCAGAAAATGTTAATTTTGAATAGATATTCAAAGCTGAATTTACAATGCAGTTGTGAACTGATTTGGTGAGTATTTTAGATATCATCACTGAATTTTAAACTGATACTGGGAACAATGTGAATACACAATGCATAGATTTGTTTCAAAAGCATAACAGATTTACAGATAAAGTAATCATATAATAATGTAAAGAGCGTTAATACGGATCTTCTCAGGACAATAAGGCTGATAGTGTTAATAAAATAATTTTGGTCAATAATTTAGAATTTTTAAATAATTTTAGACAATATCAAATCATAAAATTTGCGGTCTTTTCCGTCGAATTGTTGAAAGTAGATGATGAATTCGATGAAAAAACTGTACGCTTAATTAAATGATTCTCGTTATTTGGTGGCCTTTTCGAAGAATCATTTCTGAAGGTTTGCGTAGAAGCAGTTGACTCTAAAACATTCAAAGCTTTAAAATCACAGCATGAATATAAATCTAAGTCAGTTTATTAAATTTTGAGAAAAAATATAATAATGAGTAAGACGGAAGCTCAGAAAGTTTCCCGGAATTCAATGATTCGCTTTATGAACGGACTAAAAATGTCTTATATGTGACTTCGATGAACTGATGAAGATCACAGTGATTATAAGACAAGAAGTTTTAAAGTCTTTAAGTTATTACTTCAAAAACTGTAGAAAAAAAATAATAAGAAAGGTAGATGAAAAAAAAATGAGTGACGAAAAACTAAGCCAGTCATAACTTAGCTTCTCACATTCAGAGAAATACACACTTTGTGTCTGTAATAGTGAATTTTCTTCACTTTTCGCAGCATCTAACATTGTTCCCAAAGTAATTCGATTCTTCTTTTTTCCATCAATCTTCTTTTGGAGCAATTTTAAATTAGAATCATTATCAAACTGATTAAAGTCGAAATCTTCAAGCTGTTTGTCTGAAAATCTCAATTCTAAATCGAACTTTCCTGAATTTACAGTCAAATCAAAAAAAAAACATTAATCCGAATCCATTATAGCAAAATAATTAATAATAACATTAATATCTAAACCTAACACGTTCAGAAATGAATGAAATCGAGTGAACATTTTTTGAATTCTTTCTTTAATCCAAAAAAATTTAATTTAATTTAAATCAATATTTATTTTGCAAAAAAACGCCAGCATTTTGTATTGAAAAAATGGATGGGCAATCTAAAGTCATCCCATAAACGTTGTTAACCACTGTTCGATGAATGAAAGTGTAATTTATTAGCGCTTGCTTACATTTCATTAATTTCCCGACATATTTTAGAGCATCGGGTTTTCGATTTTTCATGCTGTGGTAAAACTAAAACATTAATTAAAGTCAGTAAACTTAAAAATTAGCAATATTCAAAATAAGCTCAAAGTGATGCCTGTAGGTGGTGACCATATTGTAGCAGAAGCTGGAAAAGAGTTGCAGCGCCGTATTGATTCAATGTTAAAATACGATTTCCATAATGAAAGTATCAGTTCATTACCAAACATAAAACCAGCAGAGAGTGTTATCATCCGGATCACGAACATGCCATCACTCTTTAAATATTTTTCAATGAATCGTTCCACATTTTCCATGCTTTCTGGAAATCAGTGGTTTTGATTAAAATCAGCGTTACAATGGAATTATTTCTAGGAAGTGACCTCATTCTATTCAAATACGCGAAGCTTTTATATATTGAAATGTTCATTCGAAATATTGTGAAACAGTGATCTTGAATGCACAGAATAGTTGATTGCACAGTAATAGTCCAGAACTTCTGGTGTTGATCATTACGAAAAATATAGAAGATATTTTTTAAAATTCGAATAATTAAACTCTCATTTAGCTTTCCTATGATATTCTGAAACCTAAATATATTATATCATACCTAAAAACATTACATCATACCAAAAAAAACATAATTTCAATATAATAACATTATATTAAAATTATGTTATACCTAATGGTGCCATGTATTATTTATATTGGTAACTAAACTGCCTTAATACTGAAAACAGTCGTCCTCTTCCAGCAAACAATTAGAGAAGATTAAATCAGGAAAATCTGCATTCTCAATTTTGCAAACTCACCTTGAGCATCGAAAGGCAATTCACTCATTTCCAGATGACGAATAATAAAAGATCGATTAGGATACGGCATTATGCATACAGCTATCCAGAATATTAGACTACCAGTTGTAAAAATTATTAAAGCCAAGAACCTGTAATATACTTCAATAGTTTTGAAGACAAGTACGAATTCAATATTTTACAATATTTTAATTGGATTCTCCGTCGATCTTACCTACAGAATATAACAACTGAACTTACAGTAATTATTAAAACACTGAAGCAACAATCTTCTGAGAACCAAAAGCTGAGAACCACAGTATAGCAAAGAAGAGAAAAAAAAAAAACAACATAATTCCAACAACATACCAGAACCATAAAAATATAAAAATTTTTTCGTTAAAAATATTAATAACAAGGACACATTGTATGGTGTGCTCTTGAAGATTTCCCATCACACGAACCTAAAAAAAAAAATGGTTATTTGTGTAGTGATTAACTTGAATGAATGCTTTCAATTGCTAGAGATGAGATAATGATATTTCAAAAATGCTTACATCAAAATCACATAAAGATACTCGCGGAAACATTCCCGACTGCTCCCACGTTGTACCGTTCAAAAGATCAAGTACTGCTCCTAAACCATACCATTTGTAACGGTCTGTTTCAAGAAACCTAAAAAACTCATATATCACATAAAAGAAATTTAAATTTACTATCACTATCAATTTGAAGGCGCGAAAATTCTCTAAAATGTTTTTTAATCAAAAATTTGTTCGATAAATCGTTCTTAATAAAAGAACAATCTGCTTTTCGATTGATATGAAGCATAAATAGTCATTAAAAATAATTTCTAATTTTAAATTCACAAAAAAAAAGTTATAAGTGAAGCGAAATTTCGGTTTGGGAGATAAAATTAAGGACTGTATTACTTATTTGAAAAATCATTTAAAAAACCTGTTCATGATTAGCAGCTGAATAAAAGCATTGATTAGATAAAGAAGTTTAGTCAATACATAAGTATAAGTGACAAATGAAGCTGTATAAGGTATGTTCAACATTCTCAAATAACGGTGAGGAAGAATTTGTCTTTTCCGCAATCTTCGATGAAACCTTAAAGCTCCCTGAACATAAGAAATTTTAAAGATTACAATAAAAAATTCTATTTGTACTGTAACATCAGTGTAAAATAATGGATTTTAACAAAAGCATTGGTAAGAAAAATCTCTTTGAAACTCTGAAAACTATATAGATACTTACATGTAAATGTAGAGTAAGTGATTTAATATTGTCCTTCTTTATTTCTGGTTTGATGTTGTTCGGATCCAAGGAGTACTTTATAATCTCATGTAATTTAATACCTTAAATGAAGAAATGCCTGTAACTATACATTACATAGCACTCTTTTTTAAAAAATTAATAGTTTACGAGAAAACTCAAATGTTAAAAATCTCCAACTGCCAAGATCATATATATTTTATATTAAAAAACTTGCTTCTGGACATAGTTCTGCATTCCACATACATCCTACCTTTATTTTCCCTGGTCCAAAACATGGCAGGCCGAAAGTTAAGAAATCATTTTACGTAACAGAAATACTAAGAAATATTTGATTCGCTTCTCCAGTATCCACAAGATATGTAATATACTAGGAACAAGTGATAAAAATCAATCCTAACAAAAACATACCAGAATGTCCTGCCATATATTTCCACACGATACTAGGTAATCGAAAACAGGCTGCTTGCACTAAAAGAAAGAATGGTACCCACTGGTAATAAGAAATACGCCGTTGTTTTTTCTCCGTAGTTGCTATACCAGCAACCACTTCACGTGTTGGTATATAGTACGTGTTTTGAGCCCAGCAGTAATTTTCAGCATACTACAAAAGATAAATGTTTTATTACACTCGGGAATAAAATTTAAATGAAACACATCAGTGACAATTATTCGAGAAACGGTTTTCTACTAAACTGCTAAAATGAAGATAAAAATGATAAATAAGTAATGTGAAGAAAACAGCTAAACTTGCTAAAGATGATAATGTACAATAAGGATTTGTTAAAAAAACAGACTCTTGAGTATCATGTAATAACTAAAATGCAATATTTGTATCTAAGAATGATTGTGTTATCCAGTTGATGAAAAATTAAACTGTCGCTGAAAAAAAGAAAGAAATGTGCATGCATTGAAAATGATTTTGAACTGCAGCAGTATTTTTTCTATTCTGAAGACTTAAATAATCCTCACCTGTTCCCATGATCCACTAAAGATATCAGGTACCAAACATTCCACCGGTTTACCACTAAACTGCTGAAATAAATTATCCTTATTTCAATAAGTGATGTGATGTGATGAGAATAGCTAAACTTCAACGTAAGCATTAAGCTTTTTTTTTTCAATTCTTTAAGATTTGAAAACTGACATAAAAATTCTTCCTAAATTCTTCAACAACAATACAACATTGTTGTTAATTGTTAATACCTTGTTGATTCGATACCATTCACCATTATGTACTAGAAAATTAAAATTTAATAATAGTTAAATAAAGAAAGCTTCAACAGTAATGAAGCATAAAATTAAATTAAAATAAAAAAGACAAATTTGATATAGTTATATGTAAAAATTGTAACAGTTAACATATAAAGGAATAAGAGAGAAGTAAGGTCATAAGAGGTCATAAAAAGTTGTATTCCAATAGCAAAGAAAATACGCTATTTTAACTTTAACAATAAATGCTATTTTAACAGTAAATGTATTCCGTAGCATTTAAATTGTATTTTAAAAAATTATAATGATAAATAAATCACTATTTTAATTATAATAATTAGAAATCTTACCTTAAAGCTAACGATGATAGAGAATGCGATAAGAATATTGGTAGTGAAATAGCTATGTAATCGGTCGATAAAATCCCAATCATCTATGTCGCCAATATAGCGAACCATAGAAAGCACAGTTGTTAGCACCATTTTTTTGAATTTCGTTGCTGTGAAACTAACTTTTAACAGTGAATCGACATTCTACCACATACCATGTCATCTTATATGAAGCAAAATCTTTAGCATTTCTAAAATTGATGCAATTGTTCAAATGTTTTTTTAGTATAGCGAAGAAATGAAATATTTTAATAGAATAAAATAAAGCCAGGTTGCACGTAATTTAGGAAAAGTCTTAAGTCAAGTGCAAGTAATTTGGAAAAGTCCTAAATTAGGTTGCAGGTATTGAACGTAATTTAGGAAAAGTCCTCAGCCAAGTGCAAGTAATTTGGAAAAATCTTAAGTTAGGTTGCAGGTATAGTTTATACACTCATACGTGACAAGCGATTACTGTTGTGACAAAGTTTATACACTCATACGTGACAACTGATTATTGTGAATGTAATTTAGGAAAAGTCCTCAGCCAAGTGCAAGTAATTTGGAAAAATCCTAAGTTAGCTTGCAAGTAATTTGGGAAAAAAAAAGCCAAACAAAGTCAGTAAATGAAATGAATGTCGTCGCTATGGCAAAGAAAAGAAAAGCATTTATAGCTTATAACGAAAATGCATTTAACTAAATTCAACTAATTTTTTTCAACTCATAAAAATTTGACAAAACTCATTCATATACCTGCAATGGGTAATAACTCATAACAACAAGCAAATTTCAAGCATACGTCGGCCTTCATTTCATAAATATTACAATCAACATCGTCAGAAAAAATAGATTTGAATAGATCATCTCAGATAGATCAGAAAATTTAGATCAAAACGTGACTTTGATCTAGGATCTCTCAGAGATTTATGCGAGATGATGTACTGGTGATAATTTTTGTAGGATAGCTATGATGAATATCTTACAAATGATATATGCTGACTCAATTTGAAAAACTATTTTTCAAATCTCAATTGAAACTATTTCTGAGATCTAAATCATATAAGGTAACATGTAGGCTATTATTACAGTATTTGTAGGATTATTGAAATTAAATCTGACCGAAATGATAAAATCTATAAATAAAATTAAGGCGATGCAAAAAAGGATATAAGCTAATAATGGAGCTAATGTTATTTGGGGAATTTGAATGCGAAGTTAATTTGACGTCTATGAGATCTTTGATGAATTTATCAAAACTTCACCATTAATCCTTGATATATGTATAGAAGACAAGAAATTCCATAGATAGGTTTTGTAATTGAGCATTAATTGAGCTTTTATTTAGTTCTCTACATTTATTTACTATTACTTTATTCATCAGCTACATTCACGTAGTATATCCATAGTTCAGTAAAGAATGACATCTTATATTTGAGTTATCATAAAGCATATTTGAAATAATCAATCAGTTGTTATCGTTAAATGAGAGTTAATTGAGCGTTTAATTAGTTAATTGAGAGTTAATTGAACATCAATTAGTTATTGAAAATTAATTAGTTAATTGAGCGTTTAATTAGTTAATTGAGAATTAATTGGTTAATTGATTTTGTTAATTGAGATTAATACAATTGCTTAATTATTGCATAAGTGATCTTTGTTATTGTTTTCCAACATTTATTGCATACTTTTTGTGTCTTTTGTTTATGCCATTGAACAATATGAAATATATCTTTTTTGACAATATTTGCTAAGTTATTATTATGCATACGAATTTGGTAAAAAAATTTTTGATTTATTTCAATTTTTAGCAAAAAATCAAACATAAAGTGGAAGAATGTCATGTCAAAACTTTCTCCGAACTATTGTCTGCTTTAGTGCCAAAAAACTTGACTTATTCTTGGGCCAAGTTTTGGAGAACAAAGATTTGAGCTAGGCCTCATTCACGTTTGTTACAAACTTATTGATGATTGAGGAGGCCTGAGATAGGCAGGATTTGTACTAAGCTGATATATGGGCATTGCTTGGCTCTTAGCTCTTTTTATATCATTTTTTTCCTTTCTGCGGATAATTTCAAAGATTACGGCGAGTGTGTTTTTATTTTTCCGATTGGAAGCCATTGTTTTAGGAAGTCCATTCTCTTTTCGAGTGTAAGAATTCCCGGAAGAGCATATGAAAGATATATTAAGCTTTCAAATGCACCTGCCGTTTTTTCGCTAGCCTGCAACTATGAGCTCCGTTAATGAGGCCACAGCATGCACGGAACTCACTACACTTTTCCTGAGCTTCATCTGCTAGGCTAGCATGCTATAGAATAGATTAGGACTAGGCTAGCATGCTATGGAATAGATTAGGACTAGGCTAGCATGCCATGGAATAGACTAGGAACTAGGCTAGCTTATTAGCGTTGATAATAGCGAGATTTGTAAGTTTTGGTTAAATATCTTTAGATAGATACAGAGCTAAACAATCTTTATTTGCCAGGTTTAGAGTCAGAGTTTTCCTTTCTCTAGGATGATTGCCGAAAACTAACAAGCCTATCTTGCCTATGGACATACTTTACTTAATTCTTCAATTGAAATCTG
Organism: Mansonella ozzardi; assembly: GCA_029876185.1. Classification (NCBI taxonomy): domain Eukaryota; kingdom Metazoa; phylum Nematoda; class Chromadorea; order Rhabditida; family Onchocercidae; genus Mansonella; species Mansonella ozzardi. The sequence goes on along the minus strand of JARVGP010000305.1, from coordinate 28,067 downwards.
TCTAGCATGGTAGATCTATTAGATGCATACACTACTGCTAGCATAACTTCAAGGTTGTAAGTTGATTGTAAGTTGTGCTGATGCTAATGCTTCTTTTCCACGACAAAGAGATAACAGTAAAATAGCGAAAAATTAATATAAACTTAATAATACATCATCGATATGACAATTGCACAAGCATAGGTAAGCTAATTTATTAAGTTTAATTTTATTTTACTTCTCTAAAATTATCAACAAAGATAACTTTTTTTAGTAATTGATTACTTTTAGTTCTAAATACTTCTCATGTCGTAATTATGATGAAAGATCGTTTTCGAAATTTCAAAACTTCGACCATCTTTACTTTTCTTGAATACGTTCAAGACATATTAATAAAGATTGCATTTCCTTCAAAATAATATAGCGCAATGCATGCGATAGAATTTTTATTTCAGCCTATTTAAGACCAAAGAAATGTTTGTGGTGATTCAGGGTATGATTAATACATTGTCACCATAATATGGCATTTTCTACTGAAATATGATGAAAATATGAGATATAAACATGTTTATGGTGATTCAGAGTATGATTAATATGGGTATGATTAATTGTCATCATAACATGTCATTTTATACTGAAATATGATGAAAATATGAAATATATATGTGCGAACAAAGTGTTTCAAAGTAGCAAAATTAGAAGTGAAAAAGCAATAGATAGCTGTTAAGCACTAAGCAAGTTTGATTTAAAAAAAAGTTTTTTAGTTGATAATAATTGTTAAACGAAATAGCAATTGAGAATAGATGAAATTAAAATCTAAAATAGCAATATGAATCATTTTCTTTTTTACGACATCACAAAAAATATAAATGGTGCAAAGAGCTGATTACTTCTCAATCTGATGCAGCAGAACAACAGAGCAACAGCTCTAGACTTCTAATTTAATATGAAAGTTAGAATCAAATAGAATTCGAAAATTTTTATTATCAATTCAATAAAATTTAAATAACTAAATGCAAGACCAAAGTAATTGGAACAATAACACTAGTTGTGCTAAAGAATGTTTTTGTTTTCAATAGAATTCTGTTCTGCCCTTTTATTTTCTATCATTTCTAATGGCTCACTATATCCTGCGGTTCCAGGATGTTGCTTTGAAGAAAACAACAGTTGGCGTATGCAACAACTTTTTCAAGCCATTATCCTCTTAGCAGTAACGAATCTCCTATTTAACGATAAATATTTCAGCTAAAAAGCAATGGGAACCAGTTTTTTAATGTGTTGATTAAAAAGTATTTGCAAATATATCTTTATTTTATGATAAGACATTTGATTATTATGTTTAATTTTGATTTATCACTATTTATTCATATTAAATATAATAATTAATATAATATCAATTATTCATTTAAATGAAGTCGACAATGCCGATAAAAGTCATTAGTCATAGTGATGATTAAAGTGATGCACTACTTCGTGGATATTCTTCTGCTAGTTTTTTAGCAAATTCTTGCACTGCCGATCGCATAGCCTCTTCCGTGGCATTTATACCTCCGGTTTGTGGCAAATATAAATACATGCAGTAGATGCACTGTAAAACATAACTGAATTGTTGAACATAATTGAATTAAATCATGAAAATAAGTAATTATCTACCATAATTAAGCAATGCTAAAAGTTTAAACGAACGATTGATTGGCATTCAAATACTATGCGATCTTTTAACGAATTTACTTCTTTTATTGTGATCGCAATGGTTTATTAAGCCAATATTACCTTTGCGATCCAATACAACGGAAAGATTTTCATTATTTGTTCGGCATAAAGATCAGTAAATGTGAAGGATGCAAATATTATCCAATATAGTAATAATGAAATCGCCTCATCCGCCAGCTTTTTTTGTATAATCGAAAAATAAAAGCAGTTTTTTTCTTTTTTTTTGTTTCATTATAACTTACCATTCTTTTTTAAAATAAAGTAAAGATAAAATATATTTTTATTGGCGATAGTGAATTACTATCATTCGATCAGATCCATGTAAACAAATATTTGTTGTAAAATGAATAGATTATGTTCTGAATATGGAACTATATACCTGAATACTAACAATTGCTGGATAAGTAAAACAGATGATATTGCACAACTGACCAGGGCTTTTACCAATAATCATATCCAGAGCAAAGAAAGCTGCTAAGCCATAAACAAACTAAGATCAATTAATAAATTATAAATGAATGGAACTTTTATATAGTTCGATCTGATCAAGTAAATATTTGTTGCATGGATTACATAAAAACGAGCAGTTATATTTACTGTTTTAAAAATTTCAGTATATTTTCAAATTATACTAAAACATAAGTAAATTTGCAGGAATTATACATGTTCTCTTTTGATACCACTTTTTTTCTCCATACTTTTCACTATGACTTCAACATCCGGTGGCAAGTTATACAACACTTTGAGTAGTTCCGGATGAATGTCATGCACTGAATTTATTGCTGGCTTCTTACTTTCTCGATCTTTCCTTAAGTAAATAGGGTCTTAATCTAAAAAATCCAGAATATGTGTATGAGCTAAACAGAAATCCAGGATATGTGTATGAGCTAAACAGAAATCCAGGATATGTGTATGAGCTAAACAGAATTCCAGGATATGTGTATGAGCTAAACAGAAATCCAGGACATGTGTATGAGCTAAATAGCGGAATAATAATGATACGACTGCTTACATTATGCAGAAATTAAAAAGAACATTCGGAATAAAGAATTTATCGTCATTTTATAAATTGCATATATGCAGATTTCAGTATGATTAGTTTATATCATTTTGATTTTCTAATTATGTATTATTATTATAAACTTTCAAAACATATTTATTCATAAAGTAAAAAGTTGGAGATATTACAGGTATTATGAGTTATTGATAATTGTTACTTAGAACTTGCGAAAGAGCAAATGATATTAATTGGACAAAAGTAATTATTCATCGAAATTCATAGTAGCAGAAACATAAAGCAGATCATTTCATTTCTAGTTCATCTTAATCCTAATTGCCTAATATTAGCTCAAATGATTTCAATAATCTTATTACTTTGTGTTCTCAACACTTCAAACTTGCTTTTTATTTTTTGAAACTCAAATTACCTCATTAATTAGCATTTTGAAGAATTACTGAATTCATTGTGACACACCACATGGCATTTTATACAGTACCCATAAGAAGGAAAGAGAAATAATCAAGCTATGTGCTTTTCATATGCTAACACAAAGAAGTTTAACTCTGATATCTTGTACCTATTTGTGAAGTAGCTCGTTCTCGTTCCTTGTACTTCAGATATTTCAGAGTCTCAAAATTGTCCTCTATCCGTGTACCTGAACGCATTTAGCGTACGTGTCCCTCATTCTTCTTTCAATAATACTTTGCAATTGCGAGAGGTACGACAATGAGAAGAGGAATTGCATAAAGTGTTATAGGGTCATAAAAGCGTTGTTTTGCGCGGCTTATGATTTTACGTTTCTATTACTTTTACCTTTATCTTCACGTTTCTTATACTTTTACGTTTGTTGTTAAGAAACGTTTTCTTTACGTTTCTTATACTTTTACATTTGTTGTTTCAAATTGGAAGTAATGTTATAGTGAATATTTCACAGAGATGGAAGAGGAACAGATGGCTTACCGTATGACTACTCGTGGCATCACAAGACAATATATGGATTTATCTATTACAGGACATATGGATAGTAGTTCCAATTCGATTGACTTAACACACGTCTCTTCGTAAGTTTTTTTTTTTTTAATTTATAGAGTAATACTATTAATTCGAAAAATACTGTTTTTATTCAAAATCTCTATATGTCTGTAGTTGTGTTTGTTGGAACTAATTCATTACAGAAATGTATTAATATGTATTTCTTTGCATAAATATGATAAACTTCCAAATAGTAACCTTCACAACTAATTACTTAATGATTTTGTCTTTCCTTTACTATGCCAGTGTTTTAGCGAAGATGAGCAACAGCATTCGACATTTCATATGGACTCAACAGATTCGTTATTTCGAACACCAACGCTAACAACACGTGGTCGAAAACGTCGATCGTATGAGGAAAATGTTTCTATACCGATGGAATCATCAACAACTGTTGAGCTTTTCTTTGTTCTTGCATTTCTTGCATTTCATATTATGGAAATCATCTTTTAGTAGATAATTGGAACAAATATGAACCCTTAAATAATACTCATCTTTTAGTAGATAATTGGAACAAATATGAACCCTTAAATAATACTCATCTTTTAGTAGATAATTGGAACAAATATGAACCCTTAAATAATACCTTTAGAGTAGAAGAGGACGTCCTCGAGGCAGTACACGAACTCGAGGTGTTGTTCGTCGTGTAAGTGGTACATATTCCCAGGAAGATGCCGATGAAAGTAGTTTGCTCAGTATGGTGAAAAGTGGCAAAAATTTGCATGTAATTATTGTTTTTCATTGCTGGTAGAATATGAAGAAGTGATAAATCTTTTTGCCAAATATAAAATGCTGTTTCAATATGACTGACCATTTATATATCTCATCGGTAAGATACTAAAATAATATAATTTTTATCAGAATTGGAGTTTCTATTTGGATGAATGCAAAATGTTTTGTTGTAACGAAAAATAAATTTCAGATAGTGATTGATAATTGGATCGAGGAATATGAAAGACATCCGGATAATGCCCTTGTACAATTACAGCAATTCTTCATATCATGTTGTGGATGCAAAGGAATTATCTCATCTGTTATGCTACAAACTATGGAGTATAGGTAATTTTCTTTTTATGATTTAAATAAACAACAAATTTGTAGAAATTATAGTTCTTCTTTAGTTTCCACTTTTATACGTCATAACTCTTTCAGTGGAAATGGAGGCGGTGTTCAAGTTTAATATAAATCATCACTTTTCTGAATGTTCTTATCGAAAGCCAGCTGATTTTAATTGCAGTGAAATAATTCGCCAGATGACCGATCAGTTTGATGAAGATACTGGCGATTATCCCTTGGTGATGCCAGGGCCAGTATGGAAAAAATTTAAACAAACGCTTGCTGATTTCGTTTTGGTAATTTTTTCTCTAATCATCGTTTAAGAGTTTATTAAAATTTTTTGTTTCCAATTTTGAAGCCATAGGAAAGACTATGTTGAATTTATATTTTTTATTAAACTAGCTTCTTTATATATAAGAAAGTACTTAAGCTTTACTTAGCATGAAAACAGTTAGTTTCGCGCAAAGGAGATGTGTAATTTCTGAAGATGTTGAATTTATAGCTTTTGGTCAATAAATGCAAATCAAGTTATGTGTTTGATCAACGTCTGATGGATGGCGTTATCCAACTACTTACTGGTTTGGCTGATAGCCAAGTGCGCGCATTTCGACATACATCCACATTCATAGGTTTGCATTTTTTTTTAATTTCTTTTGTGAAATACAGAGCTTTTACCTTCTTAGGTAATATGCTTAATTTTCTTACTTAAGCAAATGAAACATTCTTGTAGGTTTATTAGTGCCAGAAGCTCCTCTGCTTTGTCTTGTTGTTAATACTAGAAATATTTCTGTTTTGTTTTACTCATTTGGGGCGATCGCAAACATATTGTTCGAAATTTTAAGCAATTAGAAGTTTAACTAGGGAATATAATAGAAAAGGTTAAAAGTAGGATATATAATGTTCACATTTAACTGCCTCTATGTTTCAGCCATGAAATTATCGTCCGCATTGGTAGATGTTGCTCTGGAGTTGATAGATCTTAAAGCGAAGAATATGAGACAGGTGCATGATTGAATAATAAGTTTTCAATTTTTTTTCTGGTTTCATTTTCTTCATTGTTTTATTTTGTAGGTTGAAACTGAAAAGGCAAAATTAAGAGCTGAAGGACCGAATAGCCGTCTTGATGTGTTAATCAATAAAAAAGCTGAAGTTAGTTTCTTGCTAATTTTCAAGAATTTATTTTGAATTAAAGGGCGTTTTTGCAGATATGCAAGTTATTTAATTAAAGTATGTACTTTTTCCGAGAATGATTTTTGTTCGTTCATCCAATGCAACACTTTTCTCATTTTATAATCGAAGTTTTGCGGCATTTATTACTGGTAGTTTGCAATCAGTTTTTTTTGTTTTTGTAGATTGATGATAAAACTGAGGATATCAGGCAGATGCTAACCTATATTTTCAAAAGTGTCTTTGTACATCGCTATCGGTACGTGAAATCTATTTAGTTGCTTGTGTTTCATCAGGTTTTGACTTACAGTTTACATAATAATAATTTTAAGCTATCCTCAAAGTTGGATTGATTAGATCTTAGAATATAATTTTTATGTTCGTTAAAATTTTGATGTAAGATGTTAATTTATATTATTTCTTCCTTTAAAAGAACAGATTTCCTTGCTTTTTTAGTAGCGAGCATGTTTTAGTGATGTTGTGCCAGATATTCGAAGTATCTGCATAAATGAACTCGGCCAGTGGATGTCGATTTACCCAGACCATTTTCTTGAAGATTCATATCTCAAATATATCGGCTGGTCTTTATATGATAAGGTTAGAATTTTGAAATATTATGAAACATGCGATTCTTACTTCTAATTTCCTTGTTCAGGTGAGTGATGTGCGTTTGAAATGTATTTTGGCACTTCTTCCACTGTATAGCCAACCGCATATGGCGCAAAAATTGGAACTGTTTACGAACAAGTTCAAGGATCGTCTTGTTACTATGGTGATGGATAAGGATAGTGATGTTGCAGTACGTGCATGTCAGTTGCTAACAGAAATTTATCGTATCTATCCAGCGGCTTTGACACTGAAAGATTGTGTACCCATTTATGAGCTGGTATACTGTAATCATCGTGGTCTGGCTCAAGCTGCTGGGGAGTTTTTAAATACAAAAGTAAGAGAAATTTTATACAATTTTTGCCAAATATGTGTTTTCTTTTCCTTCTTGTTCGTTTTGATATGCAATCTCCATAACTTTTATAAAGATTTAAGATGAAAATGAAGAGAACTTCATGTTTAGTATGATAAAATTTCACTTACTTCAATCATTCTCTTTTGTGCATGCGTAGTAATGTTTCTTGAGTAACATTCAGGTATTTCAAAATTTGCAAGTGCTTGCACCAGAAAAAAACCGTACTAACGACAACGCAAAGCAGTTAATTATTGATTTGGTCCAGTTCTTTGTGGAAGGCGATGTTAGTGTCTTGATGATTTGCGTTTTGCCTTCTTTTTTAATGCTTAGATTCTTTTTTGTGTAGTAACTTGTCCGTTGCAGTGTCATGATCATGCTGCATATCTTGTTGATGCTCTCATTGACACTAATCCAATGATTAAAGACTGGAAAACAATGGCGGATTTGTTACTTTCTGGCGAAGGTTGGTGATGATTTTCTTATTTAAATTAAAAAGATGATTTTCACTTGTTTGGAAAGTATTTTGTAAAGAAGAGAAAAGAGAAGTCCAAGTATTGTCAGTGACGTCCTAATAACTGGAGCTTTATGCAGCGTTTAATGACCTCTAAACGAAAATTCTTGAAACTGAATTTATTTTTTGCTACAGTATTACATGATTTTAGCCGAGGGCTTCGAAAGTGAACTAATTGAAGTGTTGGTGTGCTCTGTTAGGCAATCAACTTCTGGTGAAAGTCCGATTGGGCGAGCCCATATATCGAGAAAAGGATCAGTTGTCAATAAAGATATTCGTTTGTTGCAAGAAGACAAAGCTCGTCTTTCAGAAGTGCTGATTCCCCAGTTGCCACAACTTCTTCAGCGTGTAAGTTTTTTTATGCTTGTGTCATGAATCTCATCGATTACTCTATTTGTAGGCATGTGTCGCGAAATTTTTGAATTTTTCGTAACAAAAATAGCTTGATTTCCTTATTCCCTTATCAGAAGGCGACTAGTTTTTCTCATTTAGCTAAGGGAAACTGTTTTATGAAGATTAACTTATTTGTTGTTCAGTATGGATGGACGAGGATCTCTTTGTTTCTTAGATGTAGAAGAATGCCAGAAATATAGATAATACCTATTTATTATCTATCACTCAACGCTAATATGATACAACTGTTTTTAAACTCGAGAAATACGTTGATTGAATCGGAGAATAAACAGATAAGCAGTTGAGTAACACATTGAGTTCGTAGTATGAGTGAAATGATAAGGAAGCGTTAGTAGCGTACTACGTTAGCTGTCAGTAACTATAGGGGAAGAATGAATGTTACTCTTAAATTCTAGTCAATTTATTCAATAATAAGTGAATTATTTATGAAAAATTAATTAGTCAGGTTACTGAGAATTACAAATAACAATGTTTATGATATTAGATTATCATAAATCATATCTATTTACAAAAATGGACTTAAATACATGATTTTTATAAAAGTAGTAGTTTATCACTCTGTGATGCAATAAATCTGATCCATAAATCTTGCCACTATCGGAAATGACAATAAATATATGATAGTTTATAAATGGAAAGTTAAATTGTTATCAGTTATGCCTGTTTACAAAAATGGGTTTAAATAGCTTGAAACTGTAAGAACAAAAAAATAATTCGTTATATAACATTTTGCATTTATTCATGTCTCATCGAAATAATTATAACGCAAAATCATTTGGCAAAGTCCAAATAAAAAAAATATATTTATTTCGGTTTTCACGACAGCATGTTCTTGATTTATTGCTGTGCAGTGATCGGTACCTATGACTTGTTTTGTTAAGTTTCATATTACTATTTGGTGCCAAATGCGATATACCTGTTTTGTAAAACATCTTTTTCAGTTTATAGCTGATCGAGATAAAGTGGCAAACTTAATCACTATACCACTCAATTTTCAACTTGATATGTACATGGCTAGCAGATTGGAAAAAGTAAACATTGCATTTTATTGTCTTTTTTCTGCTGTTGTCGAATTCTCTTGTTTGAGATGCAGAATTGCTACTTCAACTCTCTGTTTTTTTAGCATCTGGATGAGTTGATGAGTATTCTGGAAAGCATTGTAGAAAAACATGCGGATGATGAAATTCTTCAGTGCGTTGCAGAAGTAATGTCTTACTTCACAACCAATGTTGCAGTAAGTATTTTTGTGCAGATATATACATTAATATAGCTTTCCATATCGGCAAAGAGACAACATCTGAATATTTCGGAATCTGTAGCAGACTGCATTGTGAATGATGGAGTGCTGGTTTCGACCGATATTATCTTATTTTGAAATTGGAAAAATTTATTCCCAGTAGTTATTGTCTTGTTGAGAACAATTATAACTTACAACTGCTTTTAATCTAAGTCATTTTGAACATTTTGCATTCTAACTAATTCGTTCAAAGTCAAATTTCATTAGTTAGTTCAAGTTGAACGTAATAGTATGACGATTTCAGTTTTTTAGTATTACAGGTGGCACAACATACAGAAACACATCATTTGAAAATGTTGGATGGTTTAGCTTTGCAGTTGCGACATTCCATACAGCATTTTCATCGCGAACAAACCGTGGATGAAGAAGACGATGCTGCAATGCTTGCAGCTTTTCGTAAAATTACAGCTTTTGCAATGCATGTTTCTTATGCTTAGTTTTTGCAAACTTTCATTAATTTATATATGTATATCTTTGTCTATAAAGTTGGGCGGGAATCAATGGCGAAATTCATTCCTTTTCTAGGTTTGAAGATTTAAAGAAGTGGCAGCTTTGGGATGTCGCATTTAGTGTGGTAACAAACGCAGAAGACAAACAAGTTTCACGTGATGTTGGTGAAAAAGCCGTTATTCTACTGTTTGCCACTCTAAGTTGGGATTTAAATCGTTTGGTTACTGAACAAGAACCAAATAAACCGGTTAGTTATTGTTCTAAATTCTTTTGTCCATCTCAGGTTTAATTATTGTGATAAAGATAAATAAATCTGCTCTTGATCCTGATTCATCTATTCACCATTTAATTTGATGTTGCATTCATTAGATTTAATTGAATACACTGGATTTTCATCTCTGTTTATTTTGAGATTTGTTTCAGTTGTAACTGAGAATTCAAGTAGCTACAACATGATAATGACGAAGCATCATAATAGTCTAGATTATCTAGTAATTAATACATAGGAAATGAGGAACAGAAAGCAACGATTTCATCAATTTTAGGAAGCAATAAAAAAATTGCGGAAACATAGAGATCAATTCACTGCGCTGGTTACATCAATAATGATGAGTGGTGCATCGGGTGTTGAAAATGTTAGTATTTCTATCTTTTGTTTACTTATCCAGTAATACCAGTGTTTGCTATCTAAGCGCTCATAAATTAAAGGCTTTCTTGTGTTTTGTGGATGCTTTAATGATGTTCAATGGACTACCGGATAAAAGTTTGTCAATTGAATTGAACAAAGAAATGACGCGAGCACTTTCAATGTTCGTGGAAGATAACGTATTTGTGGAGGAGAACGATGCAGGTAAATATTTTGATCTTATCCAATAGTCACTTACATAGTTTTCGATGGAACAAATTTAACTGTTATCCAAGTTTTTATACTGAAAAATTGAAGACATAGGAATAGAGTTTGATTTTAAAATATGTCAGTGTCTTTTTCTTGAAGTCTCCATTATGGCTCACTATAGATTTATTTTGATGCTTTTTGGTGTACATCTGCTGAAAATAATATTGATGTAGAACGGTCTCTGGATCAACAGACACAAGTCGAATTGATGCACAAGCGGCGAAAAATCTTAGTTCAGTTTTGTAAACTGATATTGCATGGCATTCTTCCGATTTACGAAGCATGCATAGTATTACAATTCTATACGAAGGTATTTATTTCTTTAATCTCTAACTTCAGTTTTTTCTTTTTTTGGCGCTCAAGGTCCTCCTTTTTTTTGCAGTTCTACACCGACTTTGGTGATATTTTAAAAACTTTACTCACAAAATGCCGCGATATGGACCGATTGAGTTGTGCAAGAGCAGTAGCTACAGCGCTTTGCCATCATTATGAAGAAATTAAGGTGTGTCGCTCTTAATTTCAATAGTTTTACTTATTTCTTACTTCATTTTATGCTATTTTACATTGATAAGCCCTAGCTGCAAATGCTCGTTTTTTTAAACTTCATTGATAAAGGTTTTTGAGCCTTGTTCTAAATTTTCTGTTTAGCGTTCTTCCGAAGGGAATTGCATCGATCCAAATTCAGATGATTTTGCTTCAATTCGTGATCTAGCAAAGCGGTTTTCCAGTCTCTTTGGTTCCGATCCGATTAAAAGCCGAGAAGCTTTAGCCATTATTCACAAGTGAGATATTACATTACAATGAGATATGTGTTTACATTTGATTCTTATGTTTCCTTGCAATACTGATTCATTGATTTAAGCTCTAACAAGTTTAGCGACCGAATTTTCAGGGATGGTATTGTGTTTGCTCTAAGAAACGATGAAAACATAGATGGAGACAATCAGCATTCGAATCTAAGCTTTCTCGAAATTTTGTGCGAATTCAGTGGCAGATTATTGCGGCAAGACAAAATTTCCGTGTAAATCTTTGTAATTATCATACAGTAAAATCATATGCAAAGAATGTTGCTGAAGAAAGTTTTAGTTTTAAGAATTAATTTGTATTTTTCGTTGTGATAGACATTGTAAGGCAATGAGAAGTTTTGAAAAAGCAGCAGAGATTAGAATTGTTCTCACATTAATTAGGAAAAAAGAAACCTTTCTTTTTTCTTAATTTTTACCTTAATTCAGCCTTCGATATTTGGAAAAACATGGTGAAGCGTTTGCCAAGGAAGAGCCTTATATGATTTACAGAGCTTCTTTACAGGTTTAATTTTTAATATTTATGTTTTCAGTACTTTTTTATTATGATGTCTAAAGAGATGAAACTGATGTAAGTAGTGAATAATCAAGAATTTTTTTATCAGTTGAATAAACAACTCAGCTGTTCATTTTGCTTTATCACTGAATTAATAATGGTATTACCTTGACAAGGTGATATCATTATTAATTTTTTCCATCATTAAAGATGGTATCGTTATTTTTAAAAGTCCTTACATAAACGTAAGAATTTATCAAGAGGAGGCTTTATTCAACTTTATTTAACATCTTTTAAGAATTTTTTGCGACTGTGTAAGAACTTATAGAGACATAAGAATTTATTAAGGACTATCTTGTTAAAAAATTCATTTTTAGGAACGTAATGACGATTTGTCGAATGCTCGTAATCTTGCTGTACGTGGACGAAGTCGAGGTCGTGGACGAGGAAAGGGTACTCCAACATATACACCAGCAGCATCTGTATATGGAGGCGACGATTAATTTTAAAGTCAAAGAAGGTTTAACGAAAAGACCATTTTCCATTTTATCAAAATGAATCTCAGTGAATTATTTTAATTTGATATCAGGCTCATATGTACAAAAATATGGCTTCATTCACTATTTGATTGATTTTTATCCGTTTCAAACGTATACTAAAAGGCGAAACAAAGTGTAATGCAATTTAAGCACCACTTTTAATTTGCATCTGAGATTTCAGTAACAAATGTAAACGAGTAAACATATGAGTTGTCATTTCCGCCAATTTTATGGTTCGCCAACTTGATTTTCACCAATAATTAATAATATGTTCTTTTAAGCATTGTAACGGTTTTCTTTAATCATAGTCAAGGAATCAGAAAACGTTATTTGCAATTCTTCATTGCAAGTAATTTTTCTATTTTCGTATTCTACGTAAAATTTTTAAAAAAATTTTTAAAGAAATGCATTACCAAAACTAAAAAAGTGATGGTATTTTTTGCCCAAAGGTAGCTTCCTTTTTCGTTTTATCCAAGTTTTTTTTTTTTTCTTTTTTATTTAGATGTCATTTCTAGGAATTTAGGATGTACATTTTGTTAAGTTTGATCTATTTTATTGAGTCTGAATGACATTATTGACTTGACGAATGTTATTTTTTTTTTGATTCAAATGTCATTAATTTAATTTTATCAAAGGATGTTAACAAACTTTTCCTTAGTATAAATGAGTGATGATTAATGATATGATTTGTATTATTTATTAATTATGCTACAGAATATATTACTTGATGAGAATTTCTCTCTGATATATATTCTGTTATTGTCGTTGGCTAAAGATATTCCATTTCTCATCAGTTGCCTCTGAGGATCGTACTATTGTTGAAAAAAGTCACATAGTTCCATTTCAGTTATTTATAAGGCCAACTTGCTACTGATGAGAGTATGATCTATTGTGTAAAGTTATGTTCTGAAATTCATACATATTGTGAAGTTCATACAGTTCATGCGAATTTGTGAAATTGTGAATATAATTCAATTGATTACTATTTCCTGATCTGAACTTTCTGCAATCGGATTTTCATTAACTGGTTACATTCCATTATAATTTATGTCTTGTAGCTTTATATATGATAAACATATTTTGCGTATATATCTGTATGTGTGCATGTATTTAGGTGTATGTACAATACCGCAGATATCATGTATATATATATCAAGTAGTTAAGATTCCGCCGAAAATAATGCATAGATGACGGATTCGGGAAAAACTACGACGATTATTATATTTTAGCATTCTCTATAATCGTTCATTCATTTGGTCAGTATCTTCCATCCTCAGCCCTTTTTGTCATTTATTGCATGTAGTAAATACTTCAGCAAAATTATGGGTTGGAGTAAGTTGGTGTCGTACAACAAGAAAGCTATTGTCCGTCCACGATAGCCTTATTTTCTAACTTTTCCCAAATAATATAGTGATATGGAAGCATTAGTTTGGTACTGATGTTCGAAGAAGTATTCTGAAATATGTGATTGAAAGATAAAATTAACACCCATTCTCCGGTATTAACTTTTTTCTTCATTTCAGATTTTATTTTTTCTTTTTTTTATTAATCGTTTGTGTCTGTTAAAAACAATTGATGTGATAGATTAACTTCCTGAGCAATTTGAATAGTTCTAAGTCGCGTATGTTCGTTTATATACTATTTTTATGATTTAAAATAAAATTTTGAAGATTCCAGACGGTCGTATGGATTTATTGATTTTTGAACGTAAACGTGGAATTGTAGAGAACCATAAAAGGCCAATATCTAATCCGATTGGTAAATATTACGGGATAGTAGAAGGTGAACAAATTATTGTATCAGAGCTGAAGGCAGTGGATGATTTAAATGCATTTGGATGTTATGGTGAATTTTTGCAACGACGTGAGCCTCGTATATCAATAGAATGTTTCGGAAATAATGCTGATCAACAAGATGAACAAGAAAGGTATCATTTTAAGATGTCACTAATGAGTGATTGTATTAATCTGAAAATGAAATTGCCTCATAAATTTACCTAATATCAGAAATGCTAAGTTTTTAACTTTTGGTTTTATATTTTTCAATTTCCTCATATCTTGAAAAATTCCTCAAACTTTAGCATCGCTATTTAAGATAATTGTAATTTTTTGATATGATTTAAAACATCTGTAAATAGTATTCTCATTTATTCCATTTTTTTATTGATTATTTTCATTTGTACAGCTGGCTCACATTATTTCGTCCTTGCGTTTTATTAAGCTTAAATTTTTTGTTCTTTTAGTTAAAATATCTGTCATTTAGTTTTCTATCGTGCTTTTAGAGTTTTAGATTATCTATTCTATTGCATAGTTTGACATGAAAAGGTAATAATGTTTTGCTCTTCTCTTCATACTTCTTGAAATCAGATTGGCTAATATTGATAAATGTTCAAAAATGGAACACAAAAATAGATCATTGTTCCAAAATTAATAGAAATTTCTTCACTAACGTATCGAATTTCTCACTGCATTTTAATTTTACTACATTATTGTTTAGGCTGTATTCTTTGAAGCAGTTTTTCTCCTTTCTGATCTCTCTTGAAGTTATACATACAACAAATATTTCTGTCAACCTTGGGAAGACTAATAATTAAGAAATACCTTTGGAATGCTTAATTCAACCATTTGATGATGTGACTAACAAAAAGGTATCTATTCCTGAAACTTTGTGATCATTTTCATACTATGGCTCCTATCACTTCTATTTTAATATTAGAATATGTAGTATAGAAGCAATGACACATGATGATTAAGTGACATATGAGGAATAAATTTCTGCTAAATTTTTAAATAATAGTTGATATTATAAATGTGCCGTTCCATTAATTTTTAAATATAAATTTAATTACTTCCTACTCATTTTTAGCGTTTTTTAAAAGATTTCCATGAATTTCAGAGATTTTTCAGATAAAAAACAGCAAAAGCAAGGTCACGGCAGTTTAAATTTGAAAATTTTAAATGTTCAACTCGAATATATTGCTTCGGGCAAATAATCCTTTCTAGACAGCTGTAATTTTGTTAAAATATCTGGTTGTCTAATGAAGACCAATAAAATGCTTTTTGCAATTTTATGTTTATATCTGTCTTAAACATTTCTGAACGCTGTATCACATGTGCTGTCCACATCTCTGCTTTCTTTTCGCATTAATTATAATTTAAAATTGCACTTGATCTGAACAGTTTGATATTTATCTTATGACTTTAATATTTATGTTTTTCTGCTGCTCCTTTTCCATTTAGTTCTATCCCATTACGCTAATATCAAGTCGATTAACTGTTTTTTTTTTTTTTTGAAATCAAAATTCGAATTAGCAATAATTAGCAAGGACAGTTAAGTAAAATTTTGGTTTAAGCAATAATAATTTGTTGTGCAACGAATTTTAATTTGTAAAGTGCTTAATTTATTTATTTTTGATTTAGGCACTAAAAGCATGTTGACATCTCATTGAAAATTGCTTTCAAATTCATGCACTATCTAATGACATTCAAATCATCCATCCATTCGCAACTGCGCCAGAAATAGTTTCTGAATATATATTGTTTTTTTCGATTTCTAACAAACTAAGTTATCATCGATTATGTTTTCAGCTTCTTTTTCCTCTCCGTCGGAGTTGGCCGGGGCGATATATTTATTGTGTTTTTATTTAGAAATAGTTCTATATGATAATTCGATCCTATAAATCTGTGAAAAACTTAAATTAGAAGAATTTTGATTAAACTAAAAATGGAATTTAATGGAGGAAGAAAAAAGCGACTTTTTCGAGTACATAATTTTTGACGAGCCATTCTATTTCTACAAATGTCTAGTATTAGAGTAAATTTGAGCTGGAATAAGTTTATTCGATGGAAATACATTTGACAATGTGAATGAAGAGTTATGTGCTTTCATTTATCAAAATTTATCATTTATCAATTTAACATTTATCAATCTTCATGTCTTCTCAAATACAAGAATTTTTGGCTTTCACATCGAATTCTTGACTTTTCAACTTCTAAAGAATTTTTCGGTCTTTCTTTATGTACTGTTTGGTCGATCTATAAACTCTTCGAAACAAGGAAATTTTAAATGACTGAAATACTGAAATTCCTTATATACCATCAATTCTCTTTATTTACTTGCGGCAGTTGTTTGATATTGACAGTTTTTTTATTAAAAATCGAAGTTCTTTTGATAGAGAATGAATTTTTAACAGTCTGTTTAATATCATATTATCACAATTGCTAGGTGATTTTTGATAACATTAATGGCACCTCACTTAAAATTTATTAAATATTGCCAATGAAAGTCATAACACAGACATGGAAATTTGTGACCATCTGTTGCACTAAGTTCAGATTTCTAATTGATTCATTTTTCAAACTTCATATACTTCATTATTAATGGATCTTCACATAAAATGGAAATAATAGCTATACTTTCAATTCATTTTTAGAGACTCAAAAGAAAAATTCATTAAAATCTATTGATAGTTTCTAACAACTTTTATAGATTTTTTATTCCATAAAGCATTTTTTTAATAAGTTGTCACCAATCAATAGATTTTAATTTGACTTCATACCAAAGTGTTGGAATTTATCAGTAGATTTTAATAATTTTTTTTAAAAACACCTTGATGTAGACAATTTTTTGGGTAAATAATCTTTTAAAAGATAGAGTTAGCATTGATAGTTTCCATTTGTATGCATGTTTTTTTTTTTTTCATTCAGAGGTTTCTTCCATTCAGTTCTCTGTTAATATTGATTTAAAAATAACTATGATGTATTTACTTGACCTCGCGAACATTTAAGTGTCAAGCTCAACTTCTATTTGACCTTAAGGAAGAATATTCATTTTTCTAAAAAAAGAATTTAAAAAAATAGGTCTTGTCCATATTCATTATGTAAGCATTCGATGCTGCGCTTCTAATAGCTTAAATCATGCAAAGTTTTTTTTCCTTATTCGTTCTAAAAATTTTTTTTTTTTAAATCGATATTGGTCTAACATTTGAAGTTCTTCTAGACATTTTCTCATTTTAATATATACTATAATGAAAATTACAGAATTTTCTCGACTTCGCTGTCCTATGTTTTTTTCTATGATTGATACGATAATATTAGTTCTTCTATGATAATAATATCTTCTATGATAATCTTAGGTTTTCTTCTATGATTGATAATATTAATCTTAATACTCTGCTATCCAATATTTTAAAGTAATTCTGTATATTGCTGATGTTTTCAATATATACTTTTTTATTAGAAAAGTTCTATTACAAAATTCAGTTAAGATATTTCAGATCAGCTAAAATTTGGAAAAAGTTATGGCCAGTGGATAACTCTCTTCGTCTAAGTATGGAAGAAGCAATGTATTTGAATGCAGAAATCAAAGTATTGCAGTTATTTGCTGATAATGGGCAGGAATATACATCGGATTCTCTTTGGAAGGCATTTTATGATCGTTATGGAATTCGTTTTGTGAAACGTTATGCAGTTTACCGGTATTTTAGATGTCAGGGTTGGGTTGTACGAGCTGGCCTTCATTGTGGAGTAGATTTCATGCTTTATCGTGATGGACCTGAATATTATCATAGTAGTGCAGGAGTTCGAATTGTTTCAACCGAAAGTAAATGCAATGCATCGATCTTTATTGCACTTAACAGAGAGTTGAATAATATCAAGAAAACATTGATCGAAGTGACCGTGGTCATTCCTGAGGATTGTAATATTCGAAGCATTGATTGCATCCGCTGCATTTCTATTACATACAATACTGCTCTCACGTGGAAGACATCTGACGATCGATGATTTTCTTTTTTTTTTTTGCAATCTTAATTTTTAAATTACGTAAAAATCACAGTTTTTAGATAGTCCACTTTATTGAATAAATAAATAAACTATAATAATAGACTTGACAGACTATTGAAAAACAATAAAGTTAGATTTATTAATACTTTAATATTTTTGATTAGATAGCTCTTTATGGAGAAATTCTACTTGACAATCATTATAACATTATCGTTATCCTTATCGATTATCATTATCATTATCGTATTATCGTTATCCTGTATTTTAGGAGTTGTGTTAACTCTTTCAAAACTATCCATTAGCAAATATCCAATGTTTTATTTGTCGATTTCGTTACTGGTTCTATTTTTATTAAGTTTTTTGTTTTTATATATTAGGCACCGATTAATAATGTTTCCATTTTAGCAAGTGTTCGCTCATAATTAAAACTTATAATTAAAACTATCGAATTTCATTTATGAAACTTCCCAAGCTATTATCTTTATAATGTTTTTTTTTCTGCTAAAATGCTGCTGCTTGTTGATTATTGCCTATCGAATAAACAAAAAGAAAGCAGAAGCAGCATATTTCATGTATAAAATGCGTTAAAATTATTTTTGTATATTTAAACATTGCTTTGCTTCCCCTCTGATTCAGCTTTAATATACTGAATTATGATTATACTGCAACGAATACGGAAGTATACCTTAATATATTGAATGAATCATAATTTAATATAAATTTAAATTTTTATACTATTTTTATTACAGTATACCCACTGTACATACCGTAATGCAGATATCTTTACCATTGTTAAGCCATTGTTACATCTATCAGCTAATCATAATCCCATTGATTTTGTACGCATTGTTTTTAAAGAGTACAGTTGATTTTTTGTTGTATATTTTTTCATTGATCATAAAAAAAAAAAAAAAAAAATCATATAGCAAAACTTTCTTACCTTGATCTTTGTTCCATATTATAATTCTTTGCAATACCCTTTGATCTAAATTTTTAGATGTTGAATCAGATGTTTGTTTAATTATATTTTCAAGTTTAAATTTCATTTCATTTGTTATCACTGATTTTAGCTCTCTTAATTAAACTTTACATTGTTACAATGAAAAAAAAAATGAATGTTATTGATTGCTCGAAATCAATATTTCGAGTTGTATATATTTAATGTTGTTTGAGAGACTTTTATTGAAAATTCAATAAAATAATTTTAATTTTTTAGCGCAAAAAGAGAACATACTTAAATAGATATAAAGTAATTTATGTTTTTTTTTTTTTTACGTGGAAATTTTACGGATGGAAAGAAATGGCTAAATGATGACTTTAGATTTAGCATTTTTCAAACTTTCTTCTTCTAGATTTTTGAATGAGAACAAGGATTTGTTCATTGGCGCGGAGAGATTTTTGACAAATCGACGAAAGCAAATCATCATTGGACCGCGTTAAATTCCATAGAGAGTTCTTGTATAGTTGAATGTTGTTGGGATGCACAGAGGGTTTTTTTTTTTTAGTGGTTTTATTATTTTTACTATGTTTTTGCTAATTGTTATGTGGAAAATTCTTTTGTTAAGTAAAAAAATTTTCGAATTTTATAAAAATTGTAAAAATTTTTCAATTTAACAATGAAAATTCAAATCAAACTTTTGAATTCTTTATTTATTATCTCAAAAAAAGCATTTACCATTGCCATTTGATATTTAATGCAATTTAGTGCCATAAATTTATTTTAAATGAAAAACATTCAATTCTTGAATTAGCTGAAAAGACCTATGCTTGTATGATAAAATTAAATTTCTTACATCGATGAAATGTATTTTAAAAAAGTTTTTGTTACGTCCGTTCGTTTTATAATTCCTTATTCACTTGTACTCTGTCAGTCTTCGCTTTTTAAATTCACTACACCTCTTAATGCGTTTCTTAAATTTCTTTCACAAATTAAAAGATAATTAAAAAGATTCACTTTAGAGATTAAAAAAAGGATAAAAGAGTGCAAGATGCCTTTGATTGATATGGCCGAAGCTGTAAGTCGTGGTGACATAATTGTCGATGAAGTCGATGCTTTGAATGCTGTGAATTCTGGAAAATTGAGTGAAATTGAAACTGCACGATTTAGTCCATTGGTTATTGAACATTCTCGACGACAAAGTGTAGGAAATGGTTCCGCAATGAATCGTGCAGGTTACTTTTGTCAAATCTTAGAGGATCTCATGAAATGAATTTATTGATAGCAGTATTATTTTATAGTGCATCAAATACGTTTACATTTGTAAGGAACCAGGATGAAATTGGTACATATAGTTCGTAAATATTAAACACTCAGTTTGCTGTGAAGCTTTTTGGAGCAATTGAAAAAATGTAAATATGAAATTTTGCAAGAAAAAATTCATTCATCATTATATTCCATATTTATTGTTATTTGATTTCAGTTTTCTTTTTCAGTTCCATTGCCAAATTTCGATACCGTTGAGCTAGGAGATACGAATGGTACTGCAGGAAGTGATGATGAACATGCATGGAACAATGTATTAGTGGATGAAGTTGATTTCGTTCATGCTGTTGAACGAGGCCGAATCAATAGGAATGATTTACACATCATGGGATGTCGAAGCAGCGGTTAGTTTTAGCAAGGAAGAGATGTCATTGATAGATGAATTTTGAGTATCAATTAAAAGCCTGTATTTTTTCTTAAACTCATTTTTTTTTTTCAAAATTTATTCAGTAATTTTAACGCAGGATAATAGCCAGGACGATACTGAATTGCTTATAGCAGTAATATTTCATTCCCTTAATCAGATATATTAACTTCGCTTCAAAAATAAGCTGGAAATTGCATTTTATTTTGATATTTTCAGGTGATACCTGGATTCCTCAGCGCGTGGTAGACGATGTCGAAGAATTTGGTGAAATTTCACGTAATGAAAACGGCTGGAATAGAGTTTTGGTTGATGAGGTTGATATTCTTCATGCTGTCGAACAAGGGTCGAGGATTGTTAATCGTAGTGAATGTCGTCTGAATTATATGCATCGAGGTATGTCGCTCTTTCTCAAATTTGACTTCAACTGAGAATTGAAAGAATGATCTTTTCAGATCACGGACATTACTTAAATCTTAGATGTAAACTTAAATTTGCAGGATTTTCTTAATGAGTTTAAATTGCAGAGCCTAATAAATTTCAAAATCTTCCTAAGTTTTCTCAAGTTCTTTAAAGTGTATGCGTAATTCTTGTTGGCTTAAGTGTTTGCGCATTACTACTGGATTGGAGCTTTATTCCTTCAAGTATTGTGTAGTCACTTATCACTTATAGATTTTTGTCTTTCTTTTAACAGAAAATGAAGTTGGAAGGCCTAAAAGAAACAATGATCTAGTTCAAAGAGCGGAATCAGCAGTAAATGGGGAATCATCGTTTGAAATTGGTAGGACGATTGGTAATAGCCGCCTAGATAAAGGCAAACAGTAATTTTACTAAGTGCCTTGGTTTTCTCATAACTTTCTTCTATTATTAGGTTTGTTGTTTGCTTAATCTGTTGTTCTTATTTTTTATGATCATTAGCCATATTTAAGAATTTTCATCATGATTGGCTTGTTTTTAAGTATGTTGTTATCATAAGGTTGGACGCATGTTTGTGCGTTTGCTGCTGTTTCGTTTCAGTTAAAAAAAAAGTTTTTCAGCGTTTCTTAAGCGTTCTAGGCTTCATATTTTGTTAATCTGTTTGATCATTTTGAAACGTTACATTGAGTGCGTTATGTAATGTTTCGCTGTTGAAGTGTTTCGTTCCATGTTCAGCTGCCTGCTAATTTGCTAGATATAATAGCCAATTGTGAAGGACTCATTATTGAATGTTGTGTTATATTGATATACATGGCTGATTGACTTGAAAGCTTTGTATAACTGCAAGTAATGTTTCTACTTATCAGGCATATCTGACATCATTACATACTGTTTTGATTCGTAAATTACTCAGATGAAATAATAGATAATCAATGGATAGAGAATGCTAGATTCTGTAATGAAGGATCGAAGCAACATCCATTTTGTTTGTATAAATGATTAGTATTTTTAAGATATTATTGCAAGTTGAAATGGCTCAGAATAGTTAATCATATCTTGGCTCATTATCTAGAGTAGTAATTGTTTTCGTAACCATTAGAAAATGTCTTTCAGCTGAACTGTTGCATAATTTAAGTTTAATTGCCTGAGTTTCTCCCAACTTTCTCTCACTTGCTATCTTTCAGTTTATTCGCTTTATAGTTGTTACTTTTTTTGATAATTTCTTTCTAGGTCAGATTTGTTTCAAGCATCATGCAAAAAAAACGAATGCTCCACATATGGTACATGCCACAGTATTGTTTTGAAAAACTTTTTGAGAAAGTTCTGGTTAGAGAGTTATAAAGTTTATTTGTACTTATTGTGGAAAAATTTACTGAGATAATAATTAATTTTTTTACAATTTGTAGATGGAGTTTTTCCACTTTGTTCTCGAAATCTTCTCTTGAAGTTTTTCATATTGATGAAAGGTTTATATTAAAGTGGTGTGCGTATTATGATATCACACAGTTTATGTTTCTTTTTGTCATGCTGAAAGTTTGCCTAATTTTGCTTGAACGATATTGGTACTTTTCATTTTGCTTATGACTATGACAAAGATTCTGGTTGCGGCGAGAATTCCTTGATTATAAAATTTGTAACATGTTTTGCTTTATAAAAATTCACTTGATCTTCCATATGTAGAGAGAATAACATATTAATTATGTGCTGTGCTCTAAATCATTCGGTTATTTTATCATACTCACATTTATTGTTGCTGCCTACGATCTTTTCACTTTTATGTATTACTGCAGCAGGTGTTTTATTTTGAAAGCGTGTGTGATTAATTTTAGGCAAAGAAAATTTACGGAAAATGACCAGACTCTATTTATCAGTAGTATTCTGTCCATTTGCAGGCTATCAATTTGCATATCATTTTTTCTTGCTCGAAATAAAATTGAATTTGATTAAATTGCAGCACATATTGTAATTCAGGTGGCTAATTTTCTTGCTGTTAATTTATTTTATTATTTAATCAATAAATTAAATAACCGAAATTCGGGAGTGAAATAATTTATTTATTTTGTTGAATATAATTCGCATTTCTTTGAATTATTATTGAGAAAATGCAAAATGCTCTATTAATCATTTGACAATATTTGTCACCTCAGAGGAAATTAAGTTTAAGACATATTTGGAAATTATTTCGGCAAAATATCTTTAAACGCAGCGTTGTTTCTTCGAACGGTTTTATTAGTTCAAAATATGCTTGAACTGAACTCGACAATTGCAAGTATTTATGGGTTAATGCTACAATTTAAATTTTGTTCATTAAATAAGTATGTCAATAGATGATGATGTGTCGGACATTTCGGACATTTTCTCGTCGTCGGTCAGAACATTGTCGTGGGAACTTATTTTTGCTTCTTCATTATCGCCTGATGAGTCTTCAATTTCTGCAATCGCTTCATTTGGGTACTTGAAACAGTTGTGAGTGTTATGCTATACTAATATTTTATATTCTAAACTGCGAAGAAATGACTAGTTATCTAAATTTTTAGAAGGATATGCGAAATTAAAAATAATATTTTGTTCGGTGTTGCTGATTTGATCATTTTTAGAGCTCGAATTTAAAGGTTCGAATAAATCATACAGCGGTCGCTTACCCTTATTGATGGATACTATGTGACTGTCATCCTTGCTAATTCGTCCAATTTTAACTGCTTCGATAAAGTCTACTTCATCCACCAATACTTCATTCCATTTGATTTGTTTAGATGATGTGTCTTTTGTTGATTCCAAGTGTTCTTGATTTGAGTCCGAAGATTCTAGTTGTGAAGTTTCATTTTATTTTGAATTACGTTTCGAAATTCGCTAGGTGGCTTCATGCAGATTTTCAATTTTTTGATTATTAATTCTCACTTTTTTTTTAGTTTATTTGACTGACAGCTCAATCAGCAAGTGAATTAAGCTTGATCAGCAATCTGCATCGTAGGCTATTTGAGATTGATTCTCTACATTGTAACTTAATTTTATTATTTACTCAATATGATATCATTTCATCAATATGCAATAGAATACTAGAACTGGTATGATACTTGTTTTTTTTGGTACCTCTCGGTATGACACCTGCTTTTTTTGGTACCCTTTAAATAAATCATAAAACCAAGTATTTTAGCAATTTATTCAGGCAAAATTTAGAAAAGTACGAATGCGTACTTTTGCGTGATTTGGAATAATCCTCCAAAACAGTACTAAATCGAGCACCATCACTTGCGCTAAGCCGCCCTTTCTCGACCGCTTCAATGACATCAATCTCGTCAACCAAAATGTCACCCCGAACTGCGGCTTCTGCCAAGTCTGCCATCAACTTCTAAGTTGCCTTAGTAAATATCCACAATGTACTAAATAAAGAAGCTATATCTTAAAATGGTTTACAATTAAAATGGCCCACCGACCACGTCAAACTTAAGACGAAAAAATGAGAGATAAACGCTTTTCCTTTTTCTTTTATGATATGTTTGTACAAAGCACGGTGTGAACTTCATAAATTTTACGACATTTATTTATGCTGCAGTTGGGAAGGTGAAATTGCAGCATTTAAAAACTATTTTTTGTCTTCTGCGGATGGCTCAGCTAAAGCGGATTCCCACTTTATTTTGAGAAATTGCAATTCCAATCGCCATTTCATTTTGAGAAAACAACTGTTTCATAACTTATCCAACTTTTTAGTCACTCAAATTGATGAATTCCGATTAATTGAAATTTTAAAATCTGTAATTTGGAGTCAAAACAATTCGGAATGAAGCCAGTGTGATTCTAATATATGATATATATATATATATATCAATGTTTGTTAACACGTGAGTGCAATTTATATACAAATCTTATATTTTGTACGAATATTTCTTTCCCGAACTAGTTCTAAATTGAATTTACACACTATTCACTTTCAGTAGACTTTTCTTAGCAGAATTTTCTCTAATTATCACTATGGAACCAAATTACATGTTGCAAAAGTCTGCTTGATGATAAAAAGTCGGTTTTTTGTGATTTTTTTAATTATGTTATTCGTTCCATTCTACTAGTATAATAATTTTATAATTGAAATGTCATCTATATGTTTTAACAAGCCCTTCTACGTATAAACTTTTTTTTGGCGATTCGTTTTGATATTTTTTATTAACTTTCAGAAAATGTAAGAGCTGATTTGCTTCAAATATTTCTGCGCAAAGTTTTGAATCGACACGATTTGCATTGCTATTAAATGAGATCCGACCGCAAATCTCGTTTGTTCCCAACGTTGATGTTCTCAATCACTTGTTTTTCCTCCGTATCCAGGGTAACGGAAAATGTGCAAAATGTTGTATTATTCATTTCTCGAAATCTCTCATGTTATATTTTTTGCTTTTATTTTTCAGCAAAATGACTTGATGACTTGCTACTTGCAACATTTCCACATGATTGTTTGCAACATTTCTGTTTGAAACATTTCCAACTTGCTGTTTGCAACATTTCCAACATGCAGTGGCTAAGACTGAAGTTGCTTCGAAGCTGCTTCGGTCAAAACATATAACTTCTCGATATGAATAATAACAAAAGGCGTCCTCGAATAGACTCCTCGACACCGAAATCATTTTACTGTAGCCCTATAAGTAAGTTAACAAACAAATTTAATATTCTGCTGCTTCAGAAGTATCGGTAGAAAATTACGTGCTAGGTGTTGCGACCAAAATTTTGTGACAAAGAATTCAATCCATGTATTTTTATCTCTGAAAAATTATATATGACATCAAATCTGTTTGTATATTGTAAAAATAAAGTTAGAAAAATTTTCGTAAGAATTTTGTAAAAAAATTCTCCTCATTTTGTAAAAGAATTTTGGAAAAAATTCAATGAGAATTCTAAAAAATGAAGTAAGAAAAAATTTTTTAATTTAAAAAATACTAATAGTAGAAAATTTATGTGCCTCTATATGGCATATGCTGCATTAGAAATGAAATATTGAATTAGGAACAAACATTTTTCAGGCTACCACTACATACCATTTGCTCAAAGGAGATCGCAATCGGCAGATTTAAAGAAACAAGCTAGCCATAAGGTGATTTCATTAATGCATAATTTTGCCTGATTACGCTCAAAACAGTATTTTTATTTTTGTAAGTTGAAGCTGAAGAAAATTTGAATGTCGACCAATTTCAAGTACTCTCCATCGCAACTTTCAAATGGCAGTGTAATTTTAAAAACTGAAGAACTTTAAGGCTGATTTTTAAATTAATGTGATGAAACAGCTTAATCCCAGTTATAAGTGAAGCTCAGAGTTGTCAATTGGCCACGGAGTAAGCTGTCGGATCAGAGCCGCTCTTATTTGCTTACAAATCTGGACACACGCAAAGATTCACTGTTGTCTTCAGCAAGTTCCAAGGTAGCATTTTCGAATACCAATCGATCAGGTCGATCAGTAATTGTACAATCCACAAATCAACCGGAACAACCGGCTCAACAGCAAAGCGAGGTTTGTTTCCTGAAATTTTCATTTATTTTTCTTCATTATTTTGATTTTTCTTTGTTTTATAAAACATTGCAACATTACAACGGCAAACTCGAGCTGTATTTCTTTTCTTATTTTCGAAGATTTAATCTCCGAAAGATCTATAATTGATTTTATAAGAAAGGATGATTATATTTCACTTTCATAATACGGTGATTAAAAAAATAGATTTACGTTTTCATTCCATTCTATCGGGAAATCTCAGACTCTATAATGTTTAATGTTTGCTTTAATAACTGCTTTAATCGCATTTTTAAAAAGCCTAGTTTTATTACTTATTCAGATATAAATGATGGATGATTTGGTATATCAGATCTGATAGTGAAACTCTGATTTAGATTGAAATCAGGTAACAGTACTTGCAGGAAAGAAGCTGCATGTATGGCAATGACAAAGATGAAACACAAGAAAAATTGGACGAATTTAAAAATAAAATCCTTGATGATATCATACAATGTGGCGTTTACACGGATCGGTATGACTATTGTTCGTATATCGATAGACTTATTGCGATTTTTCCCACAGTAATTAGAAATATAAATAACAATAGGTCTGTAAATAGCCTGTAATTCTACAAAAATTAGGACATTAATGCTCCCACTTATTCCAGTGTTATCCAGGATTGTATTTCAAGAAACATGGTAGAAAATCTGACTCTCCCAATGGTATGTTTAGCATTGCTCTTTTCAATTGTATTTTTCAATTTTAAAAGACTACTAAAATTGACATAATTTTTTTGGGAATTTTAAATAATTTCTAATATTTTCTAAATGAACAAGAAGGAACATTAACAGCTTCAAAAATCAAACTGCATAAGCAGTAATCAATGATTAACAACTGTAAATTGCAGGCAAATTTACAGCAGGCAATCACTGAATTACTTAGAGATATTGGTATATTAAATATTGAAGTGAATAAAATGATTTGGATAGCAAGTTCAAAGGTTTTTAAATTTGTCACGAATAATTCCACTAAAACCACCTGTTTTTCGTCTCTCCATGGCTTTCACTAATGACATTTTACACAGTAACCTGAAGGTGTTAGAATTACTATAACAGTTCCTTCAATGAATTTTTTATATTATTAAAAATTATTGTTAAATGAAATCAGATGAATTTCAGCTAACAGATAATGAAGTATTGAGTTACAAGGACGGAGAATTTGAGAGTGATGAAGGCGAATCTTTACCAGTGATTCCATCTATTAAAAATGATTCAAATAAATCGGCAAAAGAAGCATCGAATTCTGAATCAATATCATTGACTGATTCATTGACTACGTTGAACAATTATTGATACATCTAAAACACTGCAAAGAATTCCATGTTTTTTCTGGCGATATTCTTTATCAAAAAGTTTAATATTACAATTATATTAATGCTGAAGTCACGTGAGTTGTC
>JARVGP010000304.1:0-52528 GCA_029876185.1 Mansonella ozzardi | reverse complement strand
TGAATTAATATGGAGAAGAGAGAGAGAGAGAGAGAGAGAGAGAGAGAGAGAGAGACAAAGCTAAAGAAAATTAGCAAATTAATTTTTTGCTATTTATTGAGTATTTTCTCTTCGCCAATTCAATAGATTGAATTCTGGATGAAAATCATCTTATGGAATGAAACCATTTCAAGAAGAATATTTCAATGATTTGAGTAAACTTTATGAGCGCAACTTTTCTCACGCATTCATCCATTCTTCTTAAGCAGTAATTCTATTTCAAATTTCAATTATGTATTTAACTTCGTAAAGCAAAGTATTTACTATCATTAAACAATTATACCAAATATAGCCAAAAAAAAAAGAATTTTATTAACAAATTAGCAATTTTTAAAATAGTTCAACAATCCAACTTAAATGGTTGTGTTATCGTCCATTTCACGTCGGTTTCCTTAATAAAAGAGATAAAAGGAAGAATGAAAGAGAGAGAGAGAGAGAGGAGGAAGAAGATGGCATAGAGAAGGAATATTGGTGATAAATCGATAAGGTATTCTTCATTAATTCGTTAACCGATACCTTTACATTTTTCAGCATCAGTTAACTTCTTTATCAAATAAATGTTCCACAATTGAAATTGATAAAGCAAATGTTTGCTTGAGCGTACGTGTTCAGTTACGGAACGTGACAATTTAGGGACAATCCATATCACTTACACGTAAGATGATTTGATGAAGTAACGATTAATATTTGCAATCTATTACTCATTCAGATATGCTCATATTATTTGTAAAAGACTCATAAAATGAGTCTACTCCTACATTGATCCGCGTATATGTGTGCATGCATGTGTGTGTGAGTGTTTGTACGTGTGTGTGTACATATGTGTACGTGAGCGTATACACGTGTATACATATGTCCATAACTTAACTGCAAACATTTCCCATGAGCAATGTGAACATAACGAGAGTAGTAGAGTGCTGCAATAGTCCGGCGCGTTCGGTGATGACAAAGGACAAAGATTTTTTTGGTTTTGTTTCCGAAGTGGTATCCTGGGTTTTCTCATTTTCAGTTAAAGCCATCGCTGGTATGGTCTAGCTTGTGACGTTCCTACTATCTCACGTGACATTGTTCTAGTGACAGTACTCAATTTCTCTTTGAACTTATTTATGTTGAAGGATTTTAAAGTTGTGAATTTAAAGTTAGAATTTATTATGCTATTATCAGGAAATTCTTTTAATTCGAGTTAGAATTCGGGGAATGGTTTTACCACAGTGACATGCTAAAGAAGTACATTTCTGTGTTAACGTGAAAAATTGCATGAATGTTATTTCAGAATATGGCTTCAGATTTTGGTAATCCATTGAAAAAGTTCAAGTTGGTATTTCTGGGTGAACAAAGTGGTAAGTATTGAATGCTTATTTCTATGCTTTCTACAATTGCTGTATTTGCTTTATGTTGAATATATTATGATATAAGACACTAATGCTTTCATTATCATATTAATCATTTTAGTTGGAAAAACATCGTTAATAACGCGATTCATGTACGACAGTTTTGACAACACTTATCAAGCTACAATAGGAATCGATTTCTTGAGCAAAACTATGTATCTCGAAGATAGAACGGCACGTAATTTCTTTAAAATTTTTAAAGTTTTAAATGAACTAACCATTACTAACATATAATTGATAATAATTATTGTTTAAAATGCTGGTTTCTGTCCCCTAGCACAGATAGGAATTGATAATAAACGACAGTGTAATAAATATAATCTAATTAAAAGAACTACGCATTTAAAAGTAATAATGTTCACTTGTGAATGATTTCTCATGCACATCCATGAAGAGCAGAGAAAACTGTAGCAGATGTCGTGTGAATTCTTTAACAAAAATTAGTGGTAAAAATTAGCACAGGAAGTCACTGCAGCGCTGACTTTCTTATTCTAGGTTCGATTACAACTTTGGGATACCGCAGGTCAGGAACGTTTTCGGTCCTTGATCCCATCTTATATTCGCGACTCAACTGTCGCCGTTGTCGTATATGACATCACAAGTTAGTTCTATAATTTGGTTATGTTTAGATCAGTTAACTTTCGTATCTCATGCAGCTTATCAAGGATACCGACACGCATATCATACTATATGAATGAGTATCGTCATGTATGGGGTAGCTTTTTTGTAGATTCTCCAATTTATTTTAGCAGAGAAGATTTATCTTCGGAAAAATCAGGAAATTGGACTTTTCATATCAGTATTGTTTAAACAGTTTTATTTCCAAACTTTTTTATATGATGTGTTATTATCCCTACCAAACTTCTATTTATCAATTGTGCTGTCGGATTTTCAATTTCGAAACATTTCATTTTTTTACTGGTAGCTGTTCTTTTATGCTTCCATCTAGAGCTGATCTTAACTTTACTTCTTTTCTTTCTCTAGGTATTAGCATATTTATGTGGACTTATTTCTTCCGTCTTTAGATTCGATTTGTTCTTTTTTTTATAAGTTATTGCATTTCTTTCTTTCAATCTCTTTTTTGCTGCCGTCAACTTTGCTGCATGTTTTTTCAATGCATTGCTGGTATTAGCTTCTTCTCTCGGCGCAGACATCTTTGAGATAGTTTTAATTTTTTTTGGTTGTTTCTGTTTTGCATTTCCTTGGAGTGTTTTTTTAAGTTTTTGATCCTTTATTTTGTAATGACTGCGTGACTTCACTTTTTGATTCCAACGCTTCTGCTTGTAATTTTCTGGAGGTGTTTTCTTGACCTCTGCATCTCTTGCACGATGTTGAGAATGGTCATTTTCATGCGATGTTTTTACTAAATTTTTTTGAAGCATCTTTGCATTCTTTCCTAGAAGATCGTATGTGATGATTATATGTAGAGTTAATGAAGGATTTTTAAATGAAGGAAAAAGCAAAACTGATTTCAAAAAAAAAAAAGCAAACTGAACAGATGCTCTCATAAAAAACGCACTGCTCTGCATTGATATAGTAGCATATCACAGCTTAAAAGTTAAGAAAAAATAGTCACTACATTAACCTGAGCCAGTATTTTTTGTCCGGAAAAAGTTGAATGCGCTTTTGCTCCATTGCCCAACTTTCGTCAGCGCTGCTTCACCAAATCCCTTTATTTTTTTATCAGCATTGTCTGCATGTCCCGTGAAGATTTGCTTGCTCTCGACTTTATTTGGTGGTTTAAACTGTACAGCTTTAAGACTTGGTTGTGATGCAGTAGAGCTGTGTTGCAATATTAACTGTTGTTGTTGCTTTGGTGATGTTCTCATTTTATCAGATGTTGAACCTGTTTTACTGGAATTGATTTCATCGTCGTAGATATTTTCGGTCTTCATTTCCCTACAAAAATACAGAAAACTTGAATGTGTAGTGGCACTTGATACTCCGTATATTTGAAACAACTGGATAACTGCTATCATTTTGTTTCTACCGACTAATGCATTATTCTTTCTTGTGGTTCTTTCTGCTGATGGCAGATTTGTTTTCTTTATGGATGGTCATCTAACTGTTAGATTTTCAAATTTTTGCGAAATAGAAACACTGAAACTAAACAAATATTTGAGTGATATTTCCTGACTCTCTTTAATAGTCATTGTTGATAATGTAGGATTTTTGATTAATTCAGGAACTTTTCGTACTCGTTTATGTTCTATTGATTGATTCACTCAATGCAGAGCCTTATTTAGTACTTGTTATTCAGCGTTATTTAGAAATAGTACGCCATTTACTGTTTGGAGCGTTTGAAAGGTATTTTACTGTTTCTCAGCCTGATCTGTTTAACGCATCAATTTTTTTTTTTCCAAGAGATCATCCTTACTTTGGTTTTTTAATAAGTGTTTTGGACTGAATTATTGTTTCAAACGTTGCTGCTCGTGTTTCCATCTCAGCTTGCATACTAATACAGTCTTTAATTCCTCCATCGAATTTTTTGTCAAAAGCAGAATTCAATACTGCACTTCTTATATTACTTTCCTTCTGCATTCCTGTCTATAATTATTTGCTTAGGTGATCTTTAAGTTTTAGTATGAAGGGATTCAGATGTTTATTCGCTCTCGAAATTTTTTTTTTTTTTTAATTACATAGCTCGATTCCATATTTTTGTTTAGAAATTGGAATTTTCTTTTCATCTTGTCTGCTTGAAATCTTGATCAGGTCATAAAGGACAATTATAAGTCAAAATTTTTCTCATTTTTTTGAAATTCGAAATGAAAATTGGGGTGGGAATTCGGGAATCTCCATGCATCAGAAAAGAGTGGAAAGTTGCGAAGTTTTACCAAAAGATTGCGCATGGCTTCGATCTCGTTGGCATCTTCATTTCGTCCAGCATTTTTATTGTAACTTGTCGGAATATCCGGTAACTGAAATTTTCTGAAAAAAAACTGAAAAAAAAAAAAATTTTCAGATGAAAAATCTGAAAATTTCAAGACTTTCAAAAAGTCTTGAAATTTTCCTGATTACCGGATGCGATTGGCTGTTCTGCTCACACTTGTCCAAACTAACCTTAGATTGCGTCAGAGATCTTTCAGACATTGTTGTTGATTTAGTATTTATCATGATGAAAACCTACAGAATGAGAATACCAAAAAAATTTTTTCTTAAATAGTTGAAAGTGGTGAAAAGTTTTCTTAATTTGATAGTTTTCAATGTAAATTTTATTTCTCTAAGAGCTAAAAGTAGAGCCTAAATAAGTCAGAATTGATGGTATGCAAATTAGAACTAGAATGAAATTTGTTTGTAATGAATCTACTTCTGCAGATGCAAATTCGTTCCATCAGACATCAAAATGGATTGATGACGTACGTACTGAAAGAGGAAGTGATGTTATCATTATGCTCGTGGGTAACAAAACCGATCTAGCGGACAAGCGGTAAATTTAATTCTAGAATGACGATTTAAAAACAATTTTAATCTATGTTTGCTTCTTGCATTTCAAATTAATCTTACAATTAGATATTTAATACAGCAAACGTCCGACGATATATTAATGATTTTTGTTAGAATTTTAGCGTTAACAAATGATCGCTGTTAACAAATACGCTTATTTATATAAATAAACGTAGCAATATCTTTCATGAACCTTTAAATTTTGGACCGATATTTGCAAACATTTTTTATATATTCATGATGATTGAATGATGCTGAATGCTAAAAATGGACAGAAATGTGGTTAAAAGTTTCAGGCAGGTGTCTACTGAGGAAGGTGAGCGCAAGGCAAAGGAATTAAATGTTATGTTTATTGAAACATCGGCAAAAGCTGGATACAATGTGAAGCAGGTAACTGGATTTTGAACATGAATTCAAATGGCAGACTTGGAACTGTAAATTTCCAACTGTTTAGTTTAATTTTTCAGCTTTTCCGACGTATTGCTGGAGCGCTGCCCGGCATTGAGGCCGATCAGAGGGATAAGCATGACAGTATGTTTTTTAATTTACGCTTTCATCGGCAGAGAATTTATTTTGTAATTGACTAATCGTAGCTCATTTTCAAATTTCATGCTTTCTGTTTTGTCTTATCTCAAATAACTGAAAAATTCCAAAAATTTATGAAAATATACGCAACAAGATGTTTGTGAAATTTTATCATAATTTATTAACAGTTTTTGGTGTTTAAGTTATTTGCATATTTCATTACTTTTATGATATAAAAGTGCATTTCGTAAATGGTATTAAAGTCAGTAGGTGTAGACGCTGATTAAGCTAAGTATTGGTTTCTAAAAGTTATAGAGCTATTATAGTGTAAACAGAAAATAGCAACATTCATAATAAATGCTGTAAAACTTATCGAAACTTTGATTTCATTATGTTGAGTCATCCGCTAATGGGTCATCTATAATGAAGATAATGTTGTTGTGGAGCTAGTGCATGTTTTTTGTTTGTAGTGCAAGAAGTGAAATTAAGCGATGCGCCAATTCGACAGATTAAAATGAAAGAAAGCGGTTGTTGGTGTTGACGCCATCATTGTTGCTTTAGTATCGAAAAGATCAACCAAGATATCACCGCAATAAACCTAATTCCATTTTTGATTTGCATGCACTCTACGTTGCACGCGATGTCAAAATGATATTTATTATAATTATTGTTACCATCTTTATTTAAATTGAATTCCTTGAAATTCCTTTTCTTCGTCTTTTTTTGCGTGTGATCGTCTTGAAATTCGAGTTAGTATTACACATAATTTCGCTTTTGTGGGTTCAAAATGGCTTTTTATTTTATAAAAAGATAATTCAATATGTATGCATTGTATGCTTGTTTATAATAATGTTGAGGAAACTGTTTCGATTTCAGATACACTCGAAAAAATCAAATTTAATTGCTTGAGTTCGCAAGATATCTCGCTTCATTTCTTTTCGACGCTGAAAGTACAGTCGCTTTAATAGTTTTGAGCGGTACTGCAACTGATTTGTCAAAAGTTGTACAGTTATCATGGCTTAAGTTGTGTGGCGAGTTTGGTGCTTTATCTCAGTTCAATGAATTCTGTTTTACTTTACCCAGAATTTTATACATCAGTTTCCAGCGAAAGCCGTTTTTTTATGGTCAGCTTGTATTGTTTTGCTTATTGTTGTCCTTTTTATTTTTTCTTGGGTATTCCGGTCATCAGTATCGTATGGATTGTTGTAGTTCTTAAGCATTACCTGTATTTTTGGTGTTTGAAATTTTCATAAAATTTTTTGATGTAATTGGAACAAGTATGGTGATTAATATAATGCTGCTTACAAAATAAATTTAAAAAACGTGTGGTATTCGAAAATCTCCAATTTGAAATACACGGTGTCGTAAGTTCAATACTTTAAATATGTAGTTGTATTACTGTGTTATTTATAAGAATCGAAACGTAATAACTGCGGTAAATGTGCAGCTAAGTCGTTAAGCTGTAATGATCAGTGGAACTTTTATCCTCGTAATTTTCTGTTAATTTTTCAGGTTTTTCAGGGCACTTTGAAATGTTTTTGGTATATAACATTTTTTCTTTCCCTATTTCCGATAAGATAATAAAGCATCTAATAAAAACTTTCGAATCATCTAATCCCAACAAATGTTATAATACATGGGAACTACGGTTTTCTTGTAGTAATGTATGAACATTTAATTTTGTTAGAAATTATCTTACAGAAAAATCGAATCAAGACTCTGCTGTTGTTCCCATTTTTTACGTGGCATGATTTTCTAAGTCAGCAAAGAATTTGGAAGCACGGATTAAGGTAGACTCCCGTGGCAAGGGAATTGGTAGGAAATAACAGATAAAATGCTCCAGATTTAGTGATGACGTTAGATATATTAAAATTAAAAATCTGAGTTAGGTAATAGCAAAAACATCACCTGATTTTTTTTTTTTAATTTGACGCACAGTGATATTGTAGATCCAGTGATTGAAATTGGTCCTATTAAACCAAGAAAGATAGAAACAGAAGAAGGCTCGTGCTGGTGTTAGTGCTTTTGGTCATCGATGTCTCGGATTTACTTGCCGGCTGTGCTAAGACACTGTCAATTTCAATATGAACAGAAATATTTGAAAGATTTTAAAGTTCCTATTTAATTTCTATGTTTCCGTTTCGCTTGATGAGTTAAGGATTGGTGCTTACATGGTCGTGTCAGTCTTTAACATTATGAAGTAACATTATGGAGTTAAACTTTATGAAGTAACATTATGGGAGTTAAAAACATCTTCTCTGAAGAATAGTTTTAAAAAAAAGAAACACTATCAAATATTAAATAACATGATTTTTTTTTTTTCAAGTGGCATTTTGTGAACAGAAAGAAGTGTACCGTCTCCTCTCCTTTTATCCCTCCTGTAATCTGCATTCGGGATCACCGATGTTTGCACCATTTCCTTTTAACTGTTTTTGTAATATGTGTATTCAAATAATCAGCTATTACTGTGCTCTAAAGTGACTTTTTGTATACTTGCTTGTTTGCTTATGAACTTCATCTTGTTTTTTCTGGAAGATAAAGTTATATTGGCACTAAGATATGTATTCTACTAGTATA
This sequence comes from Mansonella ozzardi, assembly GCA_029876185.1. Taxonomy (NCBI): domain Eukaryota; kingdom Metazoa; phylum Nematoda; class Chromadorea; order Rhabditida; family Onchocercidae; genus Mansonella; species Mansonella ozzardi. The sequence continues at coordinate 44,552 of JARVGP010000304.1, read as the reverse complement.
GCTTTCTTGCAAGTTCTGAAATAATGAAGTTGTATTGAGGCCATTACACGTTAACATTATTCTACTCTTATTTTTTTGAAACAGCTATAAGTAACGCTTTGATTCCATAGAGGAAAAACATTCAAGCCAACATGAGGAGCCTCCAAATAAGCTTCGAATTAGAAATTATGAAGACAGAGTAAGCCCAAAATCCTGCATTAAAAACGCTATCATTGTCATCAGCTATAAATATATTGTCTGGAAATGAAAGAAAAAAGTAATTATCTATTCAACAGTGCCATACGAAATGCAAAAATGCCATGAGAAAAGTTTTCATAGAGATCCTTATTGAAAACATATGAAAAGGATTTTGAAATTGAAGCATAACTGACAATGAAACCGTAGAAGATCATACGTAAAAGCGAATCAAAAAATTAAAGATAAAAGGCGTGGTTCTAACTTCAATCCTATGAACTCTTTTCATTCTTCGCATTCACTTCTAAAAATAAGATATTACACGGATTTGAGAAATATGAAATGAGCGGAATCTCCTAATCTCAAGTCCGATAAAAATTTGCAAAGTAACTTAGTACTTGATAATGAAAATTATTTGTAAATGGGAAAGGTGCCAATGTTCCTTGTATTTGTTACTCAAAAAGCGCTAAACATAGTTGAAATTTTGCTAATAATAAGCGAACAATGTCTCATAGATCCTATCTAATCACATTCAGAATTTTCTATGCTCACGCAAAAGAGAAATTGTTTCGTGATTAATGTGATCATATTTGACTTCATTAATTCAATCACTAGTTGCATAAGTGAGCGTCCATTCTCGTGCAATGCGTATCGCATCACTTTCATTATTCTTCCATTGTTCCGCAACATCAGTCGCCAATGGGTCGTCTGGATTTGGCGCTGAGAGTAACGCCTGGATCGAGAGCAAAACGGTTCGTATTTGAAGCGCCGGAGACCATTTGTCTTTTAGGATATCCAGACATATCCGTCCCAACTTGTCAATATTCGGATGATAAATTTTAGTCATGAATCGAACTTTCGGTGCAGTCATTGGATATTCTTCAGGTAAGAAAAGTTCCAATTTAAAAACACCACCAGCGAATGGGCTACCTCCCGGACCAGCAATAATAACATGGAAATAACGAGCATTACAGTCATCGGGTACTGCCGAAATCCCCGGTACCGGATCATTCATTAGACGTTGCGTTTCTTTCGTAATGCGTCTTGGTAGGGCACTTGCCATTCTTACAATCCCGATTTTTACCTGTAAAAAAAGAAAATCGTCCTACCGTATTTTGTCCCTTAATGAAACAAAAATTATTTCGATATGTGTTAAACTTGAAGTATTGTATGATCTACCAATTTTCTGATAACTAGAAACATCTGCTATGCACTATGCAATACAAGCAGCTCGAAAATCAAACCCAAGTGATAATGGCAGTATCGCTGGTATCTGAGCCTTTCTAAATCGCACATAGGCTAGAATTAAGCAAAATTCTTTAATGATCTTGTTGAGTGATAAAAGAATAAAAGAAATCTTCCAATTTTAGCTTCACTTCAGATTATCAATAAATCAAGAAATCACTCAGTGATGTCAATGAGTTACACACTAATAAAAGTATTGCTGATAGATAGTAAAAACGTTACAGGTCTAAGAATACATTACTCCTAAGAAATTAGCAATAATTTACTACTAAGAGTTGGATCGTTCCCGTGAGAACATATTGTAATAAAAGAAACATGCGTTTAGTATTTATTGTAAAGATAATATACTTTTTATTAATGAGCTTCATACGATACAAAATTATTGTAAATTTTTATACTGATGAAAACGTATCAAACAGTTTTTTCGAATGTAGGAGTATAGAGCAACTGATAGTAAACTCTATAAAAAGAACTGTCCACTGGCGTTAAATCTCATAAACGAAAATTCAGAGACAACTTAGCACAGTTTTTGCTTTTCCAATAACTTTTATATTTTTTGTAATTTCACAAAAGCAGACTAAATATTCCTCCAAAAACTATTACGGATTTTTGCGCTAGTGAACAACATAGTAAACCAAAACAACGCACAAAAACTGTGTCAGAAACGAAACTAAAGTTTGACAAATTATCGACAATTAACAAAGATTTCATTGTTAAAAGTAATTGAAAATAACTAATGTATATTTCGCTTCTATATATCATATTGCTAAACCAGTTGAACTGCATAAAATTTATATTGATTTCCTTCATAGAAATTGGAAAAAAAACATTCTTTCAGCTCATAATCTATGGAACAATTATTTCTGCATTTTAGTACACAAAAAATGCGAAAATATTAAATTTTAAATTAAATATAAAATATTAAATATAAATAAATATAAAATATTAAATAAAAAATATTAAATTGCCCGGAAAGAGCATTTAAATCAGTGCTTCTTTTATCATAAAAGCTTATTTAAATCGAGGCGTCGAAATATGAACAAAAGAACGGAATGCCAGCTTATTCACTCATCATCTCCTCCGGAAAAGGTTGTGATCATTGGAGCCTTTTCGAAACTAGCAGATTATATATATATGTAACAAAACTGATTGTTTGTTATATATATATATAATCTGCTACAATCTGCAAAACAGATTATATATATATATATATATATATATATGTTTGATTGCCCAACTTCGTCAGAATATATTCCAAAAAGAGGGATCAGCCATTCTTGAAAGCGACCACTGAATAGTGACTTAAAATAAATGATAAAGCCATGATCTGCAACAAAGAGCTGAGAAACGAAACATCCAACTATAGAGAAGTTTAACAAGTCTAGCAATGTACAAGGAAGTAAAATGCGCAAATGACAACCGAAGGTAAAGTGGAAAAAATACAACTACTAACATATGGGCAAATTAAGTGTGCTTTGTTCTAAAACAGAAATTGTAACAAAAAAAAGAAGTGTAAATGCCTTGGGTAATCATATTGACCTATTGAAAATTGAACAACACATCGAAAACAGCGAAATTTATTGAACAATAGTAGAGATCAGTGAAAAAATGTGGAACATTTTTTTTTTTTTTTGAATAAAGCAAAGTTCTGAGAAGTGTAATGAGTACTATCCAAAAAAGTGTCCCAATTTTAATTTCCATCTCCATGTAACCAGTTTTCTCATTTTTACATTATCTGCCATTGAGAATAGGAATGTATTAAAATGACCTCAGATTTTTTCAAAATAAAATCACATTCTTAAAAAAAACCTTATGAAACAATATGGAAATTTCGTTGAGATTCACACTTTCTCGAAAGACACAAACTGCAAAATTGTATTTTCTTGACTATCTCTTAAACCGAAGCCATATTTTCAAAAAAGAACAAAACTTCATTTATAATTTAAGACAAAATATCAAGCAATAAATAATCAGTAAATGACGAAACTATAGGCGCTTAATAAAGCGATTTTTAAAACTAAAACTGCCATAAAACGAATTTGCAAGACGTATGCAAAGCATTAATTTTAGTGAGAAATCGATAGGATGCTCACGAAAACTAAGCTGCGATATACAGAGAAAACAAATAATGGGCCTAATGCAAAAATTTCCTTGTGAAAAACTCGCAGCCTCCTAGCTATTGTGTCTTCAGCAAAATGGCAACATTTGATCATTTTACTGAGAAAAAACAAGCTTGGCGAGATAATAGTAAAAGCAACTGCCATTATGCTTGGCTAATTTAGTTCATTTACAATAACTAAATTTCTGCTCAGCAGACAAATCAACTGCTAATCTTTAAGTTATTGTCGAAGGAATGAATATGATACGAAGACAATAATCAGGTGATCTTTTCGTCAATTGTAATATACAGCTGCCAATGTCTCATTTTAATTCCAATAAATTCTAAATCTTCTTGTACATGCGAAACGACAAACCATACATATTTTATTATCAGTTATAGAATCGGTCACTAACTGCTATCCAATTGGTTTAACTGACTGCATCTTTTTCTCCTGAAATATAAAAATTAAAGACTAACATTTAAAAGTTACACATAAATCTCTAAAAAAATGAAGTGAATTCGTAAATTAAATTTAAGGCAACAATGCAAGTGATAAGTCACTAGGCATGCTTGACAACAACAGATCCAGCTGTTAGGTAATAAGAGGTCCAGAAGAAAATGCAATGATGACCATGAAGTTAAATGGATGGTAAAAGTCTCAACTTGTGTCTATTAACATTGAGTGACGAAACACTGTAAGGCTAGATAATTACTTTCAATTTTTTTTAAATACTTTCAATTTAACTTACCTGCTTTCAATTTCATCTATGCCATTACCTGTAGTATCGGTGCAGTCATCTCGACCAACTGTATTCATTGACGATAGACGTTCTGCAAGTTTCACGGCATCCGGATCTAATCCTTGCGTGTCCACTTCTGCAACAGCATTCCGCCTTCCACTACATCCGGAATTCACGAAACTCTTCATTTGATCATCATCAGCTGTCCTACCTTTTCTCTCTGTCACATTATCCATTTCGCCCATTTTCATTGCATTCAAACGAATCAGTAATTATCGTAAAGATTGCCATCAAATGCCCGAATTCACTGCATACTAATATACAATAAACCTTCGAAATACGTCGTGCTATCTAACTTTAAAGCAGTCTGTAAGCATAATTAATTTGAACGAGTATTTTTAGCAATTGATATACTTTGAATATTTAAGACGAAGATAACTGAATCGAAAGTAGACCTAAATAGTATGATAGTATCAGCATAACAGAAGTAGCAATGTAACGGAATCGGGATAAGTGTTATAGGCCTATTGCTATTAGACAGAGTAAACATACATCACTGGTAAAAAACACTCCTAAATGGGATTTTCAAAGCTTGATTTTCATCATCAAAATTTACATGATACTATAAATAAGCAAACTATTCGTAACATTTATAATGCAATGGTAAGAATAGAAATCAAAAATGGTTTTAGAGAGCGAGTAACGTCGGCGTCGATGTTATAAGCAGTAATGTATGCTCGCTCATCAGTGCCGAAATACCCGATATCCGATACATGAATTTTGATTATAGCAAACAACACAGGAATCAATGGCAAGAATGGATTCTATATTTAGAAGTACTACAGTACAGAAACAGAAGGAAAACTTCAATTTCTTATAAATTCTGGAAAAATCGATAATAAACAGCTGTTGCAAAGGTATGCTTGATGGTCGTTCTCATCAATAATATCAACGATGGCAAAAGGAGAGATGGAAGGGATGCCTGACTGAAAAGAGTGTATCTTTGAATGGAGCGTGAGAATGAAGAGTTCTTTCTGAGTGTCACTAAACTAGAATGACATACATACAAGGGATTCTTAATGATGTGTTAACTAAGCGCTTATCCAATAGATGTAATCATCGTTCTGCAGAACCGGGATAAATAATGTTGGAGTATGTATGTAAGAGTTTATTTGTTATCTGCCTAAATTTATGGTCACATGTTGGAAGTGTATTTTAAGCTATTGTCGAGAATCGATTTGGAGTATAATTAAACAAAAAAGCATATTTTTATTCCATTAAATTTAACTCTCTTAGCAATATCAAACAGAATAAACTTGCAATCAATGAATTTGCCATTCCTTTTGCGATAATAAGAAGTATAATCGATAAAAGAAATAATTTGAAATTTTTAATGTGTAGGATCGGTGAATTATTTAATACTTTGGTCATTGATTCAGACCGATTTATTAAAGAAATGCTTTTTTAATAAAGTTTTAATCGCATAAATGCAATCAAAAAAAAAAAAAAAATTGAACTTTTAAAAAAAAAACGCAGAATCAAAGTTTTTTTTAGCGCAATGATTAAAAACCGAAAATTTATAATTTCTATTGAAGTTCGCTAAAATGTTTAAACTAGTAATTTGTGATGCTTTTCAAGTATTTAATAAAATTTGAAGTTGTTTTACTATTACACATTTAACAGTCGTTAAAGAGCAACGGGATTTTACCATGATATCGAACTGAAGTAAGAAAAAAATTCCAATTAGCAGCAAGGGGAAATTTGGAAATACTAAACTCATTATTCACGTACTGAAAAGAAAATAAATGAGCAACCATAAAGTGAATATAATGTACAATTATAAAAAGAAAGGAATCATCTCATTCTGACTTGGAAAAAAATATCAGTGAGACTTTTTAAAACGATGAGATGCTCTAGCAATAATAAAGTTTTTGTAAAAGTGCAGCAACCATACGATATATTTAATTGAATATTTGAGTAAGCAAGTTAAATTGTTAAATATTTAAGTGAAGAAATGATGAAATTACCTGAAGGAGAACAAAAAAGAAAAAATTTTTTTGAAGTTCTTTCAATTTTCTGTGCTCGTAGATCAAAATTTTATTCAAAACATCGATTTTGAATTTTTTGAGTTTGCCATCGTTAAATTGTATCACAAATGCATTAAATATATATAATGAAAAATATACAGAGAAATTACTGATAAATGAATATTGATGACTGCTACAACGAACGATTCACTGTCATATCTTACAACGATTTCACCTAAAATTACGTTTACTTGGAATTTTAAGCAGAAGAAAAAAGTTTAAGATCCAAAATATCATTTTATTTTATTTCACAGTGTACATTTAGTATAAAAGGAAATTCAAATTTTTTTATTCTAAGTGATGTCCTCGATCGAACTGGAAGAAAATGAACCATGAATCCTAAATTAAGATATAGCTGGAATGAAATCGTCCATACTACTGACTAGCCTATGATTCAGAGGCTTGCAAAGTTTTTATTTTCTTTTCTGAACAAAAAAAAAATATCAAGAAGTGTATGTCTATTGGACATCCATTTTCTGCGAAGTGGTTAACGCTGCAGAGATACTATGCAATCAGCAAGCTAGGCACTCTGTGAGATACAAGACGAAATTCTCAGTTATAATGATGCGGTGTTTTTATGTTATTAAGCCTGTTAGGTCTAATGTCACATCTAAATTGCAATGAATTAAAAAAATACTTCAAACAAAAAAGTTTACTTGGTCCATGTGCCATGGGATTTTCGGATAATTAGGCCGATAGCCCTCTTTCCATTCGTCATGATTTTCTTGATCAATTTGTTGAAACAGCAGATAAGTGGTATAAGCCGTTAAAGTCATAACTCCAGTAGCTGTTAATGCTGTAATAAAATCTAATTTTCTATCTATTGGACAAATTGTCCTGGAATTTGAAATCATAACTGAATGATCTAAGAGAAAAGCTGATATTTGGTTTCAGTACTTTCAGTAATGGAAAATTTTTGAAGCGACATTAAACCTTAATAAAAGTACATTCACTGAAGGCAGCAAATGTTATTGATGAAGTGAAGAGATTTCAAACTTAAGAGAATAAATTAGTTTGCGGAGTAAATCTGTTAAAAAACAGCAAGACAAATGCAAATGAAAAAAGTCTAAAATCTCACATTGTTTCTCTGCGCTTTCAGGAAAAGAACTTTAAGATTAATCTAATTTTAATCAATGGTCTTAAAACAACCAAAAAATTTTTTTACAAATATCATAAGAAGATTTTGAGACAACTGATTAGGTTCATTTTCTATGTCAATTCAAGTAATAGAACGAAGTACCAAGTATAAGTTCATATAAAATTGTTTGATTGAGCTCAAAAACATACTTAAATTTACGATCGTCCACCAGTAAAACATTGTGAAGAAATAAAAATTTGCCTAATTTATATCTCGGTTGACCTGTTCAACGCAGAAATTTGTAAATGTAAATCAGCAGTCTGTTTTTAATTCAATAATGTCTTGCAAGACTTGATTGCAATGCCGTTCTCTGTCAAATTACGTTCTGCCAACAAAAAGTTTCTTCATCGCTTAAAGGAGAAGAAATAAATTAGTTACTAGCAACAGCAATATCTGTTCGAAAAACAAAGAAATAAGTTAATTATTTAACTTCGAAAAATTAATTAATCTATTAAGTTGGTTTAAGCAGTCAAAAAAGTTAAGCTAATTTGTTCAAATTTGTTTATGAAAGGCGAAGAAAACTGTTGTTTTTAGTAAGGGAAAGCTTACAGTCAGTTAAAAATTTTCAATTTATCTATTTGAAAAATTTAATTCATTAATTTACATAAGTGAACAATTTAAATATTCCTTGGATAACTGTATTTCATTCAGTGTACTAAAAACTTGCTCAAATATGACTTCTTGCAATTACTCTTTGACGTAAGTCGTTCTAAACTTGTTATACAATGCAAAAAAGAAAAAAAAACAATCAGTATTTTAAAATATGAAATTTAAGACAAAAATTAAACCGCATCATGTTGTTGGGATTTGCTACCCTACTAGATACCCAATAAACATATTCTACTTCCTTTTTTTCTGTCATCCATTTCTAATGTGTAAGTTATTTTTACTTAGCATCCATCTATTATCGCCTTTCTTAAGAATGGCCGATTAAATGTGCTCATTTTTTCGTTAACTCAGCGCTGAACCCATTAAATTTCATTGGTAATAGGAGCTAAGAAACAGCAAAAGTAAATTCAGATTGCGCAGATTGCAATTTAAAATCATAGTTTTTTTGCTTAAATTCGGTTGGCTTTTCCAGAAAAAAAAATACAACAATGGATAAATGCAACGATGATTTTGCTAGTGTACTACAACAGATAGAAAATGATACTCAAAGAGATTTGGTTTTTAATTTCCTTTTCCTTCTTAATTTCCTTCATATTATCATGATACTTGAGTAGACATTTCCATTATAATCGTAATATTTGAATCATTTAACTGTGTATTTAAATAATATAAATAACAAGTAAGAAGTTCTTATCCAGAAAAATTGTTGAACAATTTATTGTTTTCAGAAGTGTAATTTCTCCTTTTTCAGGAGCGACAATGTTTGCTCGAAGAGCGTCTTCGTTTATTGACTCAAGAACCTAAACGATGTGTATGATTTCTTTAAAATTGATCTATTATATCGGAGGTCTGGACATTGTAAATGGAATACTGCCCTTTATCCAAAAATTTTTTTGATGAAAACTTGTTTTCAAATATTTATTATAAATGGGCTTGTGGTTCCTAATATTTTTTTGATCAGAGATTATTTTGTCTCTTTTTAATATACAAATTAAAAAATAACAAATCTTTATTTAAAAATAAGTTTTAATGGAAACTTTTTACTTATTAGTTCAACTTTAAATGCATTGCTTAAAGAAAAAGACCTCTTTTGTTTTCAACGCATAGTCGCTGCCCTCGCGACCCATATTTTAGCTTTCGCGGTCACTGGTTGAAAGCCCCGTCCTTTACCACGCTTTAAGAAAAGAGTCAAAAAAGTTTCTAAAAGTCCTGCAAAAATTCCGCAAAGGAAAAAGTATGCTAACTTTAAAAATGCCAACAACTGGGTGACAAATCGGCCAAAAAATTTGATTTTGTCAATTTGAAATAAGAAGTTGTCAGGCGAATCCACTGCAATATCAGTTAATTCCACCACGTTATCAAATGAAACACAAAGGCTATGCAGTTTGTCGTCTTTGTGCGGAACAGTTACGTCATCATTCCGTACCATCTTCCATTGGCTTCAATCGAATGGATTACTCACAGGAAAACTTACCTGTACATCCTGCAAGGTTGAGACTTTTTCTTGCCTGAAATCGATTTCAGTTGAGTTTTCTTTTCTTACAGAACGTCGATTTTGATATGATATTGGATAATATCATGAGATCTTCGGGTACTTTTTGTAGGTATCTTTGCGATAATTCAGATTTAAAACTTGCGCACATTTTTTAGATATCAGGAACGGTGACCAAAGTATATGTGTAATACATGTTACTTTCCAACTTCGTTTGAATTCAAATTAAAAATTCTACAAATTTCGTGAAATATCATCATTTTATTTAATCGAAGCTGACATGTAACTTTGGGATCTTTCCTCTCAAAGTCTCAAATTCAAAATTCTCACCCGATTTTTATTTCAGTGTCATGAGTAATGATGGGCTTTACTTTACGGTTGAGCTGGGTTGCTGCTTGGCCCGGATTACACATTTAATATTTACTTCCGTGGAAGCATTAAGAGAACTGCAATTTGTTTCCGGTAATATGTATCCGATGTTAAGCAATGATATCGTGAGTTTTGTCCAGTATCCTTTTCAATAACTTTTTATTTTAATTGGCATTACCATATTTTTCTGTTGGTTGAAATGTATTTGAATGCTATCCCAATTTCATTGATTGATATCAGAAGAGAGAAAGAATTGTAATTTAACTGCCTTTATAGCAATTCACAAAAATATCTATAGACCAAGTTTTATTGTAACAGGAGCAAATTTCAGACATATTTAAATGAACTATATCTTCGGATGAAATCGAACTATAAACAATACCGTGCCTTGAAAATGAAACAGATGGCACCAGACAATAAGGCATTACCAGATACAAACGGAGCTATTAAATTTCTCCAAAGTTTGTTCTCAAATTTAATTGATATAACTTCTTTGTCCAGCGTGTGGCATCTGTCATATAAGATGATCTGAAGTGAGCTCATTGTAATAGATCCATGCATATGAGTTGCTCATGAGGCATTATTTAAAGTAATATCCTACTATTTAAATAGATTATCCTCTCCATAACCATCAAAAAAGTGTTAAATTATTGATTTTAATTAGTAAAAGAGTAAGGCAGATTTTATGATCTATCATTTTTGATTAGATCAGATCATATCTAGATTATTCAGAGCCAGAGGATTCCAATAGCGAAGTCCGTTGTGAATTGATTGAGGATGCTGCCAATGACGAAGATAAAGGGGATCTTCCAGTCATACGCCAAAATGGTTGAAGAAGAATAAAATTGGCATAGGAGAAACTGTCAATTTTCAATTTATTTAAAAAAATATTGTTCGATGCAAAATAATGTTTTCTTAACTAAAACCTCGCTACTTTCTTTAACAATTAAATGGATAATTGAATGAAATCAACATTGTTAAATTTCATCTAATTATTAATGGCAGTGTAAGTAAGTCGGAATCATATTTATCAATGATTATCTATTCAAAATTTATGCCAAGCACTCAAATAATCGAAAATATTTAAGTCTAAATCGTTTAAATCGCAAAGCAATTTTGAGCAGTATCTAGAAAGCCCAGATTTCCTATCGGTTTTAAATTAAAAAGAGATAGATGAGAAATATTATTAATTATTGTAAAATTCACAAACAGATATATCTAATTAGAGCACGCGAAATGTCACATCATACATGTTGTTTTTAAGTGTTTTAATAAAAATTATAAAATTTTTTCGAAGTGTTTGATCAAATGGTAAGTAAAAAACTGAAATTAATCCTCCTAAAGTTTTTTTAAATGAATGAAATAAATTTTGTCACATATGCATAACTTTTTCTTTAAATATTTCTGCTATTTTAGTATTTTCTCTGTTTATATGGTTTGCATAGTCTTGCATACAAAATGCATTTGAATTTTATGAATTCTCATCATTTCAATCATCACTTTCTCGGCTGATAGTGTACAGTAAATGCAATGCTGCTGTTATTCCTCTTATAATCCGTTGCCTTAAGCATTTGATTCCGTTATCGGTAAATGATGTGACGCATTTCTTTGGTTATAGTTTATTAGCATTACTATTGTTTTGAATGTTCTCATCATCTTATTTCCATATTCTATATTATACAGTGTGTTCAAAGGATAATGAGGAACAGAAAGGAAAATGATTACGAACGAAGGAGACGGGTAAAATCTCCTATAGTTTCCGGAATTGGTGTATGACAACAATCGAGTTGAAGAAAAGAATGAACAAGGTTTTTTTTTTTTCCATTCATTATAGCTTGGCAAATATTGATAACTCTTACTGAGCAGCAGTTTCTTTCGGCAGTAAATGTAATAAGAATTGAAGAAATATTTTTTTCGATTTCAAAAAGATTGATATTTCAACATAACAGATTTAGCAAGGAGGGCGACGATGAACCAAATTGCAGCTGCAAAATCAGTCGGGCTTTATTTTCTATCACAACATTTTTGTATAAATTATCGACAATTCGATTTTACATATCTTCAAGTAACTTTTGGTTTAGAACTTTCAATTAAATTGTTTGAAGTTTCAGACTTTAAGAAATATATGTAGTTAGTTCATATCTTTATTTTGGATTTTTCCAGGTAGAAGCGCCTTCTCTATCAATCAGATTTTTGTAAACCATAGCTGTGATTTGCGGCAACAGGATCATAATGAACCATCCGATCTTTCATACGAATTAGAATCAAATAGTGTTGATAACGATATTTATTTGCAACCATTATAAATAATCTTTGTTACTTAATTATCTTAATTAATATAATCCTTTCTAACTTAATATAATTTTAATTTGCAAAGTCGAAATTTATGATTACAATTTCAAATACTGCATCTCGTTTCTTTCAAGTTAAGGGAATGCAAAAGAAAGATTAGAAGTACTTCAGTATGTAGCGTATCTTCATGATATATTTTTCACCATTACTTCCTTGATGTACGCGACAAGAAGACATTCACGTTCAGAAGGCGAGATGGATTGGGGATATATAGTATGCTCTTAAAATATAATTCTTTTATAAATTGCAGATAGGCAAAAGCTAGAATCTGCTAAATCTAAAAATCATCAAAAATAATGGCAATATCGCGTTACCTGAATCATACCAAATGAGAATATTGCTGAATACACTTTTATATAGTATGCCATATATCGGTCAATTCAATATTTACCTTACTTTTTTGTTCTCATGCCATCTCCAAATCATTAAAGAACGAAGTGATATGCTAATTTGGTTGAAGCATATCATTATTTTCCTCATTCTTTCAATATTTTGTTTTCAGAGACCACTGTTTATTAAAGATCTCGAATAGAGTATAGAAGAGTACAATGATACTTCTTCAGCATATATTTTAAAAAATGAAAGAAATTGGCACATTTTAAATAACTGAAAAGAAAGATGCGCCAGGAAAATCAATAATTTTGGTCAAATAAAAAAAAGATTCATATATGTACGGAAAACTGCATGCGGCAAATGAGCTCTTCTAGTTTCTTCTAGGCAGTAATCCAAACTTCGTTAACCTACTCATTAAGCTTATACACATATGCTACAATAAAAACATCCTGTTCCATCCTATAATTTTCATCCTAAGAACGACAGGCACTTCTCTTTTCACATATTATGAGAAAATTTGGAGAAAAAAACAATAAATTACTGAATTAAGCTCTTTCTGGTGTAAATGAATGTTGTCCACTAAAGAATTACGACAAATATAAACCATATTTTCCCATTTCTTTTCTTAAAAACAAAGTAACAAATTAACAGAATCACAACCATTAATGAGTAAGTGCAATGAATGAGAATGGAGAAAACAATAATAAAACAATCGGTGTACGAGATACGACAATGAAATGCTTCATTTAGTCAATTCAGGCCTTTTTTGTTCGAAATATCGAAATTTTTCATCATTCTGACATGTAACAGATCCAAATGGACCAAACCCTATATAATTTTGGCATCATAAATACCACACTCTCCAGAGGGATATAATTTTGTCTAAGTGAACAAGAAATGAAAAATTACGCAATTTGATAACAGAATTTTTCTTATAACCATGAAGTCCTTTCAAAAAATTGTGTTTTTTGCTATTCCGAAACTTTTAAAATTTTAAAAATTTCTTGAAAATCCTCCTCTTTTTACTCCTGACAAGTCAGATTGTGAAAAAAAGTGAGTTAAAAATTAATATCTGAAACAAAATAAAGATTAATAGCCGCATACGGTAGAAATGATATTACATCAATTAATCACAATATATGGAAAAAACAGAGCTGCATAAATATTGGAGACATGTTTAAATGATCAAATTGATTGAGAAAAAAGATTCAATGATTCCTCTTTCTTCAGATAAATGAAGCTCAGGAAATATCTCAATAATTCTCGAGATTTTAAAAAAGTCTCAGTTTATAGTTTCTTATTAATAATTAATCACAGTATGAAAAAACAGAGCTGCATAAACATACGAAATACGCATTTCCTTCGACTAACTAATGTTAGAGGAAATCGATTATTCCACCAAGTCCGGATAAAACACTTTCTTTTTAAAATGTTTTTTTTTTTTTTTTTTTTTCTAATCCAAAATTGGTGGAATAAGCAAAGGAATTGTATCAGATATGTGTATAAAGACTTCATCTTAATTTTTTTAAAGCCCTTTTCAACAAAGAATGAGACTTCCAAACAATTTTTCAAAAGTTGGTTATCATAAAATTAAGTAGACTAATACTTCAATATCGGGTAGAATAAAATTTTTCGTAAAACTTTAGAAAAATATTTTTGAAAAAATGTCCATTACAGTTCATTTTTTTGAAAAAAGTCCATTATATGATCAAACAGAATGAGTTTTAAAAGACTTGTGCTCGTGATGGTACCCAAGCATGCGGTCGCGACTGTTCCGCAATGACGTTCAAGACACGGCGCACGAGATCTTCGAATGTTTGACCACTTACAACAGCTAAAATAGAATCGTCTTTAAAATAAGAATGTTATGCTAATCAAGATGATGAGGAGAACGGAGTTTATTGTATGAAAAGAGATATGAAGAAAGAGAAGTGATATCATAGTTCATTAATGGATAACTTAAATAATATAAAAATAAATATTCACCAGTAAACAAATCTCCAAAGTTTTGTTCCGTTCTCTGACAGCGCTGATAAAGAGTATGAGCATCATCTTCATTTACCGAATGATCCCATTCCCTATAAAATCCCGAAAGTTTAGAATTAAGTCAACAAGTGTCTAATCAATAGGTACAATGTTTTAGCAGTTGATGTCGTAAAGTCATTGAAAGATCAAACCGGCATGATAATATCAGCATGACACAAGAAGTATAGAAGTTCACAAAATACGATTAAGGTAAGATAAATTACATACATAATTTGATGTGGTGTCTGCGGTTTCACGAAGATTGCTATTGGATATATATTAGCAATAGACTGTAATCTACGGATAGCATTTCCGCTTACATCGAGAATACAATGTCGACCCTACAATTTCTTACAGATATTATGAAGTTCACATGAAAATATGATATACCAAAACAGATATTCCATCTAATTTTTATCGCTAAAAAATATGAAATTTCAGTGTTTAATTACAATTAGTACATATATATGTATGAATATTCTTTCAGAGAAACATACCAGTTCTGCAACTTCACGAACGGAATTAATGCTCGTGCCATAAAGATTGTCTTGAAATTGTCCTGCTTCGATAAACTGATTATTTCGAACATCTTCCTGCATTTGTTCTTTTGAAACAAAGTGATAATCACGACCATCCACTTCATTCGGTTTCGGAGGCCTGCTCGTATCTATAATATCTCACTTCTTACAGTCAACTAATATACAAAAATTACTTTTTGTTGAAAAGGTATTCATATTCGAAAATAATAACATACGTGGAACACAGCTACTAAATCGATCTCGATCACGGAGTACCAATTCATCATTGATGCGATCTTTCATTGCTCCAAGAATAATGACCGGTCGCGGGTAATTTACTGGAATAAGAGAAATCCATGTTAAAATATAATACATTTCTTTACGAAGGATAATATAAAATGCCCTTTTAAGGCTTTATGTATATATTTACAATAATGAAATTTTCAATCACTAAGACTTTTCGGCAAAATAGCCAAATGAAATGGCGAAAGTTTTAACTATACCAGCCAGGATTCACCATCAGTGAAAAAAAGTAAAACCTGGAACACAAAATTAAGAGTAAGTTACTTTGTTGACGTTCCACTGCAACATACGACATGATCGGTTCTTCACTTGTCCCAACTAAAACAATAAAAAATAAAGTGAAATCACTATTTTAAAAAGCAATCAATACCTTACAAACTCGAACTGAAAGAACTCGCTGTTCAGTATTCGCAAAACCAAACAAAAAAACAAAAAAAAAAAAACCATCTTCTGAGTACGAAACAAACAAAATAACACATACTTCTATATTTTAAATTGGAAAAAATTAATTGTAGTTATCGCTCACAATGAAACAGCACAGCAACATAAACTAATTGTTTTCCGTAGTTCATATGATAAGATTTTCAACTTTATGAATTAGTATATTTTGATAATCGTGTAACAAACAAAAGCACCCACAGCACACATGAAAAACTTACAGTAATCACTATCGCTTGTAGTATACGATGTGTAAGTTGTACCATCTAAGAAAATCTCACAGTGATATGGCAAATGAAAGCTGTTACTCATGTGCAAAATTTAGCTAACAAAAGCAGACCTCCGTTATCTAATATCATTAAATGGTATATTCCAAACCGTACATTACGGTCTTAGAAGCTTCTATTAGGATCACCATTATTCACCAAAAAATAGTATATTATCCATACCGCTTGCGCGATTACATAAAAGAATTACCACTCCTGACAGTCTCTTGTCATAGCTAAATACGACACGCAAAAATTTTAGTCCTCTTAAGTTTTTCTTCCCATTTCAACCTTTTTGATATGTCTTTTTTATCCATTATCTTACATTTGCGGTAAAAGTCAACAACGAAAGAATTTTTGTCGTCTCATATTTAAAAGTGCTAAGAAAAGTAAACCATTTAGCTAAAAACTGCAATAAACTTACGCTCATTATCAGTAAATTCGTTAAGCTTGTCGGTGCTCTTCACAAATGGAAATTTACGCGAGAATGAAAGTTGGGAACGTGAACCACGACGTCCATCCATACCTCGAGGAAGACTTTGACTGCCAGAGTTGAAATTCACCTAAGAAATCGTTAAATCATGAAATTTGAAACGGTAACTTCGGATTTTGTGTCCACGTAGGATTCCATGTATAATTTCCGACATTAAAAAAATTATTTTCAAAAAATGAAGCTTGTGAGATATTTAATGAAAATAAAAACTAATCTCATTTCCCATTTAGTCACTTTTGTTAGAAAATTAATCCTATCCCTATATATCGCATAAAGAACTCAATAATTACTTGAAATTTATGATGCAATAAATGAAATGTGGGAAAAATTCAATTCACCAAACTGTGACCTCATCATGAGACATCAGTCAATAACTATGAAAAGACAACAAATTCCTAAAATCGTAAGAAATGGTAACGTCACTTATACGTACGTAAACGAATTTCCTGTAAAGATCACTTCTACCTGTTTTCTCCGTTGTCGTTCTTTCTTTTCAACTCTCTTTTTGGATGGAATGACTCCCTCCATGCCTTCTTCACCGCTTTCAGTAACCAATCGCGCTGTCCACCAGTCATCGTCCGCAACATTCGTAACATGTAAAATGTCACCATAAAAGAAAGGTAATGCACGATGTGGGACACCTGCCTCGCGTGCTGGATCATAGTCAAACATCGCTCTGAAAAAATTAGACATAGCTGTGAGACGAATTCACACCACATCCTGGAAAACAAAAATCACACTAACGCATATTTTAAATTGCAAACAATGTTATTACCTGATAAACAGCTCTTTACGTGGTGCACCAAAAGTTATCGCTCCACCGCTCATCAAATCTCGACGAAGTTGATCAATTTTAGCCTCAAACTGTCCATACTCTGCAATGACGGGAATTGCAGATAGCAGTAATTGTTCTCGAACAAGTTTCCCATTTAATTTTGGAAAACATTACAAATGAAAGGTTATTTCAAAAACAGCTAATTTAGTATAGTACCGCTTGCGGAACCCAAATAGTCGAGAAAGTAATTCAGCAAAATTAAAGAAAGCTCGACAATGTCACACACTACAAACGCTTACCTTGTGGTCGATACTGTAACGTTAAAGACACAGGATTCATAGCTTCTTTTAATGCACGAGCTGCTTCAGCATGCGTTGCATTTCGCAAATTGGCACCATTTACTTGTAACAACACATCACCCTAAAATCTCAAAAAAAAATTGATTCAAAAGTATACCCTGAAATATGCGACACGCGTTTACAATGAAATAACAAAATATTTCAACTAAAACGACATACCTTTCTTACATTTCCAGAAAGATCAGCCACACCACCCGGCAAAACATAGCTGATATAAATTGGTTCTCCATCTTCTCCACCAACAATGTTAAAACCTAATCCTTGCATTCCGCGGTTAAGATGCACGATACGCGGACCTACCGGTAACTCTTGCTGTGCTACTGTGTGAAATGACTGCTGCGTATCCAATGAATCGTGATGTAGCGAAGCAGCTGAAAGCATAAAATACTTAATGTCAAATTTCAAATCAATCGCAGAATATCCACCGTGCACTATTATTTAACAACCAAAAAACGATACTGAAGATCAATCGTTTTAGCAGTTTTGTTTAATGAAGTCAGAACCGGTCAAGTTATCAATGATTTGAAACATCTCCGACAATATCTTCTTGAGCTACCTAAAAGTTCCAGCACTACATTTTTATTTCCATGCTATCCGATGTTCAATATGCAAACTTTTTTTTTAAGCTAATATCAAATGCATATTTAACATACAAATTGAATATCTTATTTAATGTCACATCAGTAGCGCTACTTAAAAATGGCTGTTTGTTAATCTGCTATTCAATTGCAGACAACAAAACCGGATGATATATCCACCAAAATGCTATAGCGCCGCTGAAACTTACCGGAACGAACGGGTGTGGACGGAACACCAATTGAGCGATTGCCACTGTCGTCAAAAGCTGGCAACAGTTCTGGATGCGGGTTTTTTAAATAAATCAGAGTTACTTTAGAGGCCGTCTGTTTCAAAGTATTCACAGCAAATTCATGCGTAACATTTTCCAGAATCACATTATCAACCTTAAAGTAGGTAATGGAACGTACCGTTCGACATTAACATATAATTGAAATGTGTGTAGTCTCAGACCATACTAACAATTACACTAAATATGATAGATATTTCCATTACAGACTGACTTGTTATTTATAAACTTTACATCTTAAAATAAAGCATTAAAATAGTAAAATATAAAATAAACTAAGTCAATAATGCGAGAAATTAAGAATCCATTTAATCTCAAATACATTGCGAAAAACTAAAACGAGCATGGATCGAAGATAACCAATAATTAATAGTCTTACAGCTAGAATTTTGTCGCCAACTCTCAAACGACCATCATGATATGCTGCTCCGCCTTCAATAATCTTTGTTACATAAATGCCAGTATCACCATGCACATGCTCATTACCCACTCCACCAGCTATGCTGAAGCCAAGTCCTTTCAAACCCTAAATAAACATTCGAAATAAAAAAAATACTGTTTTTGTTATACAATTAATGCTTTGAATTTCTTTTCCTCGTGTTCTATACACAAAAGATAGAGCAGTGATTTACTAAATTTATAATCTTATATAAGTTTCTTTTGATTCATTGAGTTATTGATTTTAATCCCATCATCGTCGCAGCATAACTTCGCAAAAGAAGATTTGAGGAGAGTTTTACCAATCAAATCTTGTTATAGAAGCGCACTGACTGAGAAAGCCAACGCGGAATGGCAAGTATATTTGCATAGGAGACAGCACTTGAGCTGGAATGTTCGAGCTGATTCTACGGGTAATCTCAAAGAAGACAGCAACATTATGAATGGTACGTCTTCATTTCTCCCGAATGGAAGCCACAGTGGACCACTGATAACAGTCAATGTGGCCGATGCGAGGTATTGTTTTAGGCATCTTTATCTCTTTGGCGTAAAGAGAAGGAAATATAAAGTCTAATACAGCAACACAAATAATAAAATTTTCGAAAGAAACTTCTTTGGTTTTAAGGTTTTAAGATAAAACCTTCTTTATGGTTTTAAGATAAACACCCATACCTTGAACAGGTCAATTTTTTGGGCGCCTGGAATTCGCTCCAATCTTTCGATGTCACGTAATGTTCGCTGAATGGGAATATTGGTGTAAGAGCTGTGAGCTGGTGGAACTGGTGGTGGTAAAACTGAGATAGATGATCCATCGTGCAAGGGTGAAATATATGGTGATACGACGCTTCCCCTAATATCAGCACTTTCACGTCCTGAACGGCGCCGTTTTAAAACCTGGAATATATTAATTTTTCAATTTAGCTGATCAATAAATAATAAATATTCTAGCCATGGAGATTTCACTATTACAAAGTTAAATAGCTAACCAATCGCACAACATTTCCTGCATTTTTCAAAGCATTGACTGTCGTCTCATGTGGTACCCGTGTACAGTCTGTGGTGTTTACCTTCATGATAATGTCATGAATCCTTCAATGAAAGACTTTAATAGGCAAGGATTGTTTACAAATGCAGTTTTTCTACATTATTCAAAGCTCGTTTCGAAAGTTAAAATTTGGCAACGGTCAAAAGCAGCTGATATATGGTTGCCTTATACAAAACTGTTACGATATAGCTCACTTCATTCGTCCATCAGCAGCGGCAGCTCCACCAGGTATAATGTTTGTCACATAGATTGAAGAATCTCCATCGATGTACGGCTGATCAAGACCACCCGCAATACTAAAACCAAGTCCAGTATGACCCTTCTCCAGAACAACTTCCTCAATTTCCCATTCTATGCCATCGTTATCAATTAAGCCGCTCGTCTGCAAAAAATAGACAGCTAATATACATTTAAACATATTAAAAATAAATCTCATAAATTACAATTAGCAGAGCAAATTGTGAGTTCTTGAAATGTTTACTGCCAAAGATCAAACTAATCGGATTCATAAGCCTTAAAATTTTTCTAAACCCTCATGTCTAATTCATAACAGTGATTGACTGTAACAGTGTTCCGGAATTGGAAAATTACAATATCAATCATCTACTTTTGAGGATTAAACATAAAATATAGGATGAATCATTCATCACTTCAACTATTATTCCTTTTTTTTTAAAAAAAAAAGTGCGAAAATCAACAGTTTCTATAGTCGAAAATTTAACTCAGCCCCTTCTCTCTCTTTAAATCAACTTTATCGAACAAAGAAAGGTGGTGACGAAATGATCTTGAATGAATTGAAGAGAACAGAGGAGATAAAATTCGGACAACTGCAAAGAAATGAATGCAGTTTACGCCAGTTTATATCACTGATAATTTTAATGATGATTTACGTTAGAAACTACTCCGTATTACATAACACATCGAAAACACATGCATAGGTTGGAAAACAAAGTCATATAATAAAGAAAACTGAAGGTAGGCATTAATTCTGTCTCTCCTCCTTCAATATCGTTCTGGGAATGTATCCTATCCAATTTGAATGAAAAAATTGGAAAAAAAAATAAGAAAAAATTAATTGAAAAAGAAAAATAAAGAAAATAAGAAAACAGAGACAAAATTTTAAATGGTTAAAATCTTACAGTTGTTGTGACTATTTGGCCTGTGGGAGTCATTTGAGTAATTCTTTCTGTGGATCGCCAACCATCCCCCAAAGTCTAAAGAAAAAAATAGCATCATATTTTCAAAGCAATTAGCAACGTTTATTTTTTCCTCTTTTTGTCTCCAACTCCAACGCCTGACTTAATTACTCAACCAGTGTATTCAAAAATCAACAGTAATAAAGTTCAATGTATTTCCCGATGACAGAATTATTAAATCAACCTACTGCATTGCAATTCGCAAAACAGTATCATGATTGCCATCTAATCTAATTAGTACTATATGAAGATAAATTTCAACCCATATGGTAAAAATATAAAGCTGATTAGAGTAATGAAAAAACAGCTCACAAACTGCTTTCTTTGTTCACGTAAAGAATACGACTGCACGTTACATTCAGCACCATTTGTGTACGGAATAGTTTGATCACCGTAATGAAAGCTGGAGTCCTGGAACATGTGAAGTTTGTATTTATAATACGTAACTCGCGATATCCTTCACAACATCTTGCATTTATGACACGTGATGTTCCAATATTCCAATAGTTCATAATAATAAATTCTAGTAGTACATAATACGTAACAAGCGAATAATTACGTAGCAACTACTACTTAAAAAACAATCTAAAAAAAATCGCTTTACCAGTGAAGCAAGTGGTGCACTGATACGCCCAAATGGTGGATTCGTTTCCCAACGCTGAGCAATTTTCCGTGTTTCGTATGCCTTTTGCTCGAGACTTTTGCGTTCATTCAACAGTGTATCTTCATACAGTTCTTGGATATCTTCAAAATATTATACATCAACAATAACTATATTTAACGAATAAAATAGATATTTCCCGGAAGAAATGTAAGCTTATATCTATAACATGAATTTATCGAATGGTTTGAATTAATTAAGCGCCAAGGAAATATATTACATAAAAATTTCAAAATCATTATTCACCCAAGGAAACCCTTTGATATATAGTCTGTTCTTGTAAAATTTCTTATTTAACTTGACAATTTCTTTATAGCTTCCTTAATAAACAAAGGAAATAGGTGAAGCTATACCGTAATCCTGACAAATGAAATTTTTAGAAGAAATTGCTTGGAATTTTTCAAACTTTCTTCTAAAAAATACTTCAAAATAAAATTGCAACAATAGAAAACTGCACCTATTAACGATTGAAAAAGGGCTCCCTTGAAATTGTTGATAAGCTTCTCGATTTGTCGTCTTAATTCTGCCGAACTAGCACTTACCAGTGAAGCATGATACTCTTCAAGTTGTTCCAATGCACGATGCGCTTCTAAAATTTTTTTCTGCTCACAAAACTATACCATATTTTCGCCTTTATCGATGATCAACATGACATCATGAATAACTTATTTCATTCAATAATTCCTTCTAGTCAAAATAATTTAGCAAAATTAAATGAAAAAGCAAAAAAAAAAAAAAATATCTATCAATGAAACAAACCTCCTGCTCTGCGAGCCGGCATATCCTTGCCAGTCAACCTTTACCGAAACCTTAGAACGATTAATCAATGGCTAAAATTAGGCTAAATTTCTCTGATAAAGAAGCAATTCTCAAAATACTCGAATATAAAAGTAATAACATAATAGCGTGATGATTAGGTTTCAGAGAACTCATCGTTTAGCGTTTAGAATTTGTACAAAGCAAATAAAACCTAAAAGCAAACCTTATCTAGTGGAACATAAAGTATGAAACAGTTCGTTACTCCACAAATAAATTAATTATATAATTAAAATTAAAAATAACAAGGTATGGTAAATTAATTTTAATAAACATTCCTTCCTACATTTTGGAACTCAATATTAAATCAGTAATTCAGTACAATACTTATTTGCTGACTATTTCAATTATAACTGATATTTAGCTTTTTAATCGGAGCTTTATACATCACAGTGTTCAAGCAGATGCATTATATTTACTTAAATCATTATCTAACTAAAGCTAACAGTTCAGAATAATTTAAGTTATAATTTTTTTGAAGCGAGGCATTCTTTTATGAACTATTTGAATTACTCTATAAATATGTGTGAGTAAACAAAAACATCTTATCCCACAATCTAAAAACGAAAAAAAAAAACAAACAAACAGGGATGAAAGAACTCAAGAATTCGAACCAAGAATTTAAAATTGTTTAACATATTAGCGACTTGTGCATAAGCCTACTTAACAACTATCATCTATCGCTCTACTATTCTTATCATCATTTGATATCAGTATTATCAGCTATTATCAGCCGCCGAATTATTATGCTAAAGTTGGAGTTACTGTAGCGGCAATATTCAGTAGTACTGACTTCATGCTCATTTACAGTTTCTCATTTTAAATTTCCTGATAACTGAACTTCTTGATCTTTGCTAATCATAATAATCACTCAATACTTGAATAAATATAGTATTTATTGGATGAGTAATCAGTCGGTAATTTGTAAAAAATAATTGATTAGTAAAAAAAGATAAATAAATTAATACTTAAATATTTAGATATCTTATGAATGAAGTAAACAATAAAAAGAAGAAAGCATTTGGGCTGAAGATAGTATATATCATTAATTCAAGTAAAGGTACACAGCAGGTGGTATCGATTCTAATTTAAAACAGATAAAATTTCAATAAATGTTAAAAGGAGAAAGTAGACAAAGAAAGGTAGAGAGAGAGAGAGAGAGAGAGGAAAATATAATTAGAAGTAATAAAATTTGATAAAAATTTCCATTTAAAATCACTCATTTATATTGGGAAGTAGTTAAATGTTGAAATAATAAGCAGTGTTATCATAGAAATAATGAAATTATCATTGCTGATATGATTAGATTGTTTCATCAATAATTATTTCTACTTTGATCCTTCTATCTTTTCATATTGATTGCATAGATAGACATGAATAACGATAAGTATTGCGGATTCATTTATTTTTTTACATGAACAATTCCTTAAAAAGGTATCCTGATATCTGTGATTGCAATATCCTGGCAACAATGGCTAATAAATAAATATACGAAGAAATGAGAGAATGTTGGATTGATAATTATGGATAAAATGATAAGAGATTGATAAGTATTTCAAAATTTAATTTTTTCTTTTTCTCCTATTTTTGTTTCTCTCTCATCTTTTCATCGTTTAAAAAGAAGTTGAATCATTGTGAAGGAAAAAGATGGCACAAGTCTATACATCAAATATTAAAAATATCAGAAATGAATGCAATAAGCAATGAATCAGTTTTGTATCTTATTATCATTTAAAACGAAACTAATAAAATTATCGAATAGAGAAATGTAAAAATTACAATTTTGAAAATTTTGTAATAGGAATAATTAAAAAATTAAAACGGAAATGAAAAATAAATGATAGTATTTAATATTAGAAATGGAATTCAAATAATTAATATAGTAGTCCATTTTGTTTGTGAGAATTTTACTAACAAAATGGAATGTACATTTGGTTGAATGATGATTCATTGAAAAATATACAAGCAGACACAGAAATACACAACTTTCAACTGGACAGGTTTGTTTACATACATTGACATACAGCCACATACACACATACACAAAAATGTATATATCATCATAGATTGACAGACTGCATGTATTAAGCATAATGTATGTACGTATGTATGTATGTATACGTTATCTTTATATTTTATATGCAATGGAAGGAAAGTTTTTACTAATGTTTGTAGATACAAACATTAGTGAAAACTACGGCATACATATATACTATCTATATGTGTATGTACGCCGTGGTACGCGTAATCGGTTTATAAGGATTTCGTACTGAAATAATACTTTGAATATTTATCGAATTAACAATTGAAGTAAAATGAAATAAACTGAAATAAAATAAATGAGATTTAAATGTGAAAAAAAAGCACAAATAAGAGGAAATAATGCGGATTTAAATGAAATGAAATAAAGTGGATTGAATTTATCAAAAATAATTGAAAAATTCTATTGAATAAGAGCATTGAATCATTTGAAAAGTTTCGAAATATGATATTTATTTTAAGCAATTTAAAGTTTCACACATATTGAGGATAACTCTTCAAAACGATACATTAATTTAAATTTAGCATTTGAACGCTACGCTGAATATCTAATATTATAGATGATTAAGAGATGAAATTTAAAATCTAATTTAACCATTTTAGATCATAAGCTCATAAATAAATGATCTAAGCTATCCGTTAAGTTTCAAATTCATCTCGAGCTGTTATTTATAATTAATAGTTAAAAAATGTTTCTACCCGATGTTTTCAAAAGTAATTTTAAACTCGTTAAGTGTAATTATTGGGATCAACTTAATGGATACAGAAAGTTTCATCTGAAGTAGGCAGGAATTTCGTTTATAAATTTAAGCAGATGTTAGACACAAATGTTACTGTATTACGCTTCAAAGTGTATTGTGAATTTGAAAAGCTTGTGCATCAAATAAACTCTCACTTCTAATCTACAAATGATAACAAGCAGCACATTACGTGGAATAAAATCATCCAGTTTCATAACATTTTCTATCACGTGAAAAACATATATTACATTTATCTGAGAAATTTAAGCAATTACACAAAAACAACAAAAATCCTTTATTATTCTTAGCAATATGTCATTAATTTATCAAAAAAAAAAAAAGAAAAAAAAAGTGTAAGCTATTTCTTATTGTCAGAATAGGAAAAAAAAATGGAAGAAAAATTTATAAAAATATAAGTTACAACTTTAGGAATATATGTTGTAAGGCGATCACATTATGCTTTACATTGGCTAATACTATCATCACATCATCTGACCAATCATATTTCTTATAATGTAATTCTGACGTAACTTTACTTGAGGATAACTCTTAGCTTTAAAACTGGAATAAAATGAAATGTTTGCTGAAAATGTTTGAAAAATGTTGAAAAAATGTTTGCTGCAAGGTGGTACAATCGAAATAAAAGGATAAAGTGGAATTGAGAGAGAAGATTGGGGTGCAAATGAGGGGAGATGGGAGGGAATGGGACAGAAGATCCAACGCAATGAATGGTGCAAGGTCACTTGTAATCTATGAGAGAAATTAGGGAAAGGTAGCAAAGGGAAGCGACTGAGGTGAGGTGCAAGGGGTGACAGTTTGACAAACGGGTCAGATTAAAGTGTCACCTCTACTCCTCTACTTTTGTCTTACCCCTTGACTTTTCTCTCTGTTTTAGTTGTTTTGGAATCTTTACCTCTTTACCTGATATCACTTCTCTCATACAGCTTTACCATTTAACTGAATACCACTCCTCTTTACTTTTACCCATACCGTTGTCATTACTACTTTCTACCGCAGCTATCGCATATAGACTAGCAATAAATTAATTTACTCGATAAAAGTGAAAATACAAGGAAGAATAGTGAAAACAGATTTAGGCGAAACTTTGCTTACTCTGAATCACATCATAATCTTAAATCAATTTACATATTTACTTATACAATGGAAACGAATGAAATTTACAAATGAATGGAATAATTTGAAATTGGAAATTTGCGGAAATTTTCTCTTCAATAATAAATTTCATCGATCAGTGTATTACTTACAGTGAAAATTAGAATTGAAACTAAAAAATTTTTTCTTATTTAATGCTTACCATTGAAATATAATGAATTATTTAGAAATGAGATGCTCTAAATATTATTGTTGAATTATAGAATTACCAATAACTTTGATAATTGTTTAAAAATATGCGACAAATCTTCATCACCATTAATTTTTTTCATCTATCATTTATAAAATTTGTCTGATTCTTTCTATTTTTTAAATCAACTTCACGATAATATTTTAACAAATAAACTCGAATAATTTAAAAAAAAGGAAATTGAAATTCCTTTAACTTAAATTATTACTTTTTTAAAAATTATTTCATTAAAGGATAGCATCTATCAGATGGGAACTCATTCATGAAATAGCAATGACAAATTGCATTTTCTCCGTTTTTCTTTTCTTCTTTCTTTTCCATTTTACCCTCTTTTCATGCATTTTTTAAATTTCTTTGTACATACAAATCTGGTCTTTTTCAATTCCTTTTAAATTTTGAATCAAATATATAATAGACTCAAATGCACTGGCAAGTAAAAGGTACTGTTTGCATAATTTCAAGTTTAAAATAGTAAATACAAAAAGCTACGTGATAAGTCAAATTTAGATTTTTCTAGAATCGAAAATTGGCGAATACAATTGAGATTTAAATTTCACTTAAAATTTCATTTCTGGCAAGATCTAAGGCAGCAATTACATACATTTGCGTAAGATGTTTGTGAATAAATTTAGCACTTTAAATCCAATTCAGTCTGAGTAAATTGATTAGAATGAAAAGGTAGGAAATATATTAGCTTTAGCTAAGTCTAATTTTTTGTCTAGACTATATTTCCTGTTTCGCAATTGAAATATTTTTCAACTTGTAATAATTATAAGAAAAAAGACGATATCACAATATTACTATATACTTTTTAAAACGTATTCCTATGCATTTTCCAGATTTAAAATTTAGATAATATTAATTATTTCAATCAATCGTCAGTTTTCAATCATTTCATTTCTTCAAAATAATTGCCATCTTTAAATACTTTATCGCCTGGCTGCAAATAATTTTACTAAAATTTCAACACTAACTTTCTTTTCACTCTACTAATTAACAAGAAACAAGTTTTCATTCGACTAATTAACAAGAAATAAACACTCAGCTCATTTAGCACTGAAAAGTGAAAAAAGATAAAAAATCATGGATTTATGTCCATAAATTGTTTGCCGAAATGATACAATTTTTTTTCCTGTCTTCGTTTCATTACTGATTTGAGAGAATCAAGTGTTATATGCTAAAACTGATATCAAATATTTCTCTATTTTTTAAACCTTCATATGGCTTTCATCCAGCATTGTTTTAAAATGAAATTAGATGAAATTATGTATTGTCACTGCCTCTATTTCGTCTATAAAATTCACAAAAAAGGTTTCAAAGACAAAAAAAGAAAAAGAGAGATAAAAATGAAAAATAAACCAATGATAAACAATGAATTTGGAAGAATATTTAATGGAATTTTGTTCTGTTTGTAACTTCTCCGCGTTTTTTATACTCGATACATGCGTGAATGTTTTTATTATTCATTTACAGATTTGCTAGTTGTTGAAAAATTGATGTATTTCGAATTTTTTAGTTACTTTAGTTCTATTTCGTTGTTTTAATACATAGATTTTAGCATGTACATTTTAAGCAGGAAAAGTATTTTCCTTAATTTACGCTTTTAAAAAAGACTACCAAGATTAAGGAATTCTTCTGTGCATGAAATGTAAATAACACTAATTCGTATCATTACGATAAAAATTTACTGCAAAAATTGATACGGAAATTGATGAATAAGAAGAAAAGTTGTTGTGTAAAGCATATAAACTAGTTTTTTCTTACCGGAGATCTTATCGATTCATCTGATTGGCATTGAAAGTTTAATGATATGGAAGTAAAATGTATCCTATCCGGTTAGCGGATGATGTTTATGAGAAATGCCCTTGTTACTGTATCGAAAAACACCAAAATATATAATTAGAACAATCCTTCTTTCATTTACATTCTTTTTGATTTACTTTCATCGAAGAAACGTTTTATTCATAAATTAAGTAATTCAATTTAATGCTACTTAATAAGACAGAAGTTAAATGAATTAAGTCAATGAATAATAACAAATTCGGCAAGTGAAAATATAAGAAGTGAAATATTTGATTTAAAACGTAAATAAAATTTTTAATGCTACAAATAAGAATAGGTAAGTGAAACAAATATTTAGAAGAGAAACGTAAAAATTATTGAAATTAAAGATCGATTTAGTAATCCCACCAAAGTGAAATTTATTGAGGAATTGATGACAAGTGACAAAAGAATAAACAAAAAAAAAGAATTAATTTCTTTTTAGCAGATAGATGGACAAATACTACTCTTGCTTATGCGAATAAGCATTATTTCTAGGAGATGAAAGGTAAACTTTTATTGCTTTTGACTTGATAGGCTCAATGCGGAATGCTTCTGGATGCTCGATATTCAACTACTATTTTCTCTTCTTATCAATGAATATGAATATTTAAGCAGCAATGATAATACAATTATTCATTACTAAAGCATTCAAAGTCACCAAAGAAGGCGAAAAGAACGAAAAGAAAAAAAAATCAATTTAATAAACAACAAATTTAGTCCAAAGCAAGAATGTATTTAGATAAGAATAAAAATTTAATTAAGAAGAAAGTGGCGAACAAACAAATGACAATTTTTGTTGTAGTATATTTAAATGATCGTAGGAAGGGTGGATATTTGTCTTGTCCGGAGATGATGGCTAGTGTTAATTAAGTGAGTTGATAAATTTAGAATCATAAAAACTAAGGAACCTAATTTTTTATTATCGTATTGTTAGAAAGATAGCATATTGAAAAATAATCAGACAAGCAATGTCATTCCTTTCGATGTGTTGTTATCAGCATATGTGAACTTTAAATAATTCTCAATTCTTATTTTTGTTTAATTTAAAATTATCTGTAAAGTTAGATTATCTCAAATAGAAGCTATGTAAACAGAATATCTGCTCCACCTATATCTGATCATTCCAATATGATATTATACAGTATTTTAGAAAACGATGCATTTTTCCTAGATATTGTCACATCTAAAGGTCTGATTGCAACAAATTATAAAAATAAATTGTCGGGATTATCTCCAGAAAGCCGAAAATCTAGCAAAAACCGAAATATTGCAACAACGGTTAACTGATTATAAATAAAGTGTCACCAAAAGTCTTTTTCCGCAAGATATAAACATATTGAAAATGTTATGCGATGAGAATTTAACACAAATTTTTTAAAAAATAAATATCTCTTGTTGAATTGATGAATATAATTTGAATTTACTGATTTTAAAGATTATGAATATTTATGATTTTGTCATTTTCATTTTCAGTAGGTTGCTATTATCGTTTATCTTTTTTGTCTTCTATTCACTTCTGTTCCCGTATTTCTTGTTTCTTTGTTTTCATATGGATTATGTCGACAGTTCCTTTCTAATTCATTAACTTTTATCCATTTAAATCTTTCGCTGCATATTTAGAGGATCATATTATATGAAAACATTTTTTTAGAGATGAGAAATTGTTGAAAATTATTAAACGTGAAAGTTTAGTTTAGATACGACCAACAATTGCAAACTTACGGAATGTCATGGAATTAATTTCAAAGGTGGCAAAAAGATGGAAATTTTTAACAGTAGAAATAGGAGTATATAATCATTAGATCATTTCAATCATAAAATTCGTGTAATTAAACTTTACAATCTTTGGCGATAAAACGGATGACGATTAATTGAATTTTCATTCGTTTTTTTAGAAAAGTAAAATGTAATGGTAATATATAAGGAGAGAAATTTTTGATGATTAAAGAAAAATAGACAAACGAATCGGTGCTTTTCCAATCTTTTTTCCTTTCTTTTCATACTTTTGCGCTCATGAAAATTATCCATCTGTCCATCTATCCATCCTCCATATTACAATGGTTTGTAACAAAGGTGAAATGAAACAGACACATCGATTGATGGCGTTGATGCTAATCAAAAAAGCGTTTTTTTTTTCTCTCCTTATTCGATTAAATGATTGATACGAGAAAAAACATATCCGGGAATGTTTCGATTTTAAAAAACATATTTGAAATAAATATATATTATGAGCTTGCCACAATGTTATTAATGGCACATTGTTGAGATATTTTGTTCTTCTTTAAAAGTTTTTTCCTCTTTCATAAATTTATATCTAAATTTAAAAGTTGTTTAACGATATTCATAGCAATAATGTATGCATACAAAGTAATGAGTTAAGCGTATAAAGTTAAACGTATTAGATTTTTATGAGAAAGATGAATACTTTATTATCTTGAAGAGATTTTCATTTTAATGGGAAAAAAATATGGTACAGTATTTACGGCCTCTTGTTAAATACATTAAACGATGTATCATTCTGCATGAAGCAGCAATAACTGCGATAAAATTAAAATTTCAGATTTTTTTAACACAACATGAAAACTTCAGTGGGTAATACTTCAAATATGACTCATTAGTTATGTCAACAAAAGAAGTTTCAAAAAATTTTAAACCCACGCAGCAATCTATCTTTTAGGAGCATTTATCGATAGAAAGAGTTAAAGTTAAAACTTTTCAGTAATCTCATTGAAAATTCATACCTGATCACTTCTCATAAAAGGAGAGGACACGAAGGCACAACGACAATTCTGAAATTACTAGTCAGTAATGATGAGGGATGCCATTTATATGCTTTATCATATCATTCTATCAAGGCAATAAAAAGACGCATTCTCAGCATATTTAATTAATAACATAAAACAGTAAAACAGTTTTATTGCTTCCCAAAATTCAATACCAAATTTAGTGTCGATTATAGTGTTTTTTTAGTTCGTTTATATGTTTAACTTTAATTTGAATAGCGTGCGATAAATACATATTCCAAAATTGATCCATAAATTGAAAAAATACAAGTCCATAATGAAGTAGAACAGATTGAAATTTATAAGTTGTGCTAGTGGCCAAATCTAAATCGAAGCATTTGAGAAATGAAATTCTAACTCAAAATACCAGTTAAAATAAATGAAGAAATAATACTGCATTTGTTTCGATATTTATGCAATGAATTTTAAACAGATCAATTTCCATATATTCAGCTGAAAATTGCTTCATAGTTAAAACATAATATTTAAACTTCTTCTTAAATAAAAATGAAAAATTTCGCCGACAATATATAGCAAACAACCAGTAAATTATTCATTAAACTAAATTAGTGTGAAGGATCTATTTATTTCATTTTTTTTTTAAAGCATTTTATTTCAGTTATCTATTTCATACCTTTTTTCCTATTCCTGCAAATCAAATGAAATTGAATGCGAAAGTATACCGCTGCGGAGAGAATACTAATTACATATATCACATAGTTTCACTCAATAATTTCATCGTTTAAAATGAAGTTACAAAAAATTTCTCCCAGAAGAAAGAAGAAAAACCCTGCTTTGCAATTAATTTGCATAATTGCAACAATCTTTTATTGCTTTTTCCAATGTACCACGTGGAGAATTACCTTCTATTACATGCAAATTTGTAACAAAACTAAATGTAAATACCAAAACTGCTTGCTAAGCGCTGGAAATATTAAAATACAAGTTTTTTATTAAAAAAGAAGTGCAAAAAATATTGCTACAAATGTTCCCAAAGTTTTGTATTAAATCTAATCAAAAAAAAAAAGGAAATATTGCTATGGTAGTTTATTATCATTATCACCGTTAACTAACAAAAGCAAGCGCAAACCTGATCAAAAATCATTCTTTTAAAGGCAGCAAATTTGTTTTATTTTTTAATTTTTCAAGTAATAAAAATCATCGATAGGTTATAGGAGTCTTAAAAAAAACACAAAAAAATTAGTATCGTTTCAAAAAACAAAAGAAATCTTTATCTGTTTCGGTTTTATTAGTGCGATAATTCTGATCTTGTTTACATGGATTATGTAACACTCTCATGCCAGTATTATTTAACTTTACTAAGGAAAAGTTGCGACATGAAATTGTTCGGTTTGAAGTCATCCCTAAATTAAATCTGCTATTAAGTTTTCTTCGATTAATGCATATGTCGGCATAGTTACTTCTTATCTAAAAATTTCCTGCTTATCTGTTATTCGTGATCAGTCGAGGGCACAAGTATTACTGTTCTATGATTTGATGAAATTGGCTAAAAAATAGGGAAGAAAGAAACGCAGAATCCAGAAAAGAACGAATGCAGAAAAATGCATTGTTCGTCCCGCATTATAATTCCTTTTTGTCAACAATTTTTTAATAAAATTTTGAGTTAACATATCAGCTATTGCTGCTATTGCTCCCTGAAAATTATCAAAAAAACGAATTTTATAATGACATTGAAGATGAACGATTGGGATAGCAACTATCGACAGAAAAAAGATGGTAATTGAAAAAGATGGGTTAAGTGATAAAAGAAGACAACAGAAATCTTCATGTTGATTTTCCCGCTTCAATCATCTTATTTATTTCACTCAGCCATTCATAAATAAATGATTAGTCTCAGAAAGAAACCCAAATTTCTAAAAATTCGAGACTTCCTTTATTAAAATTAAATATAATTTATGGATCTATAAATAATGCAAAGATCTTTCACTACTAGCATTTATCAATTTATTTCCTGAAATGATTATTTTTATGCATTCGCGATTATATCCATTAATGATCTCTGAAATAATTAATCTTTTTCGGCTCCCAGTACATCCGCATTTCGTTGTTCTCCTTGCGATTGTTTCCAATCTTCTAAAATTTTCAACTATTGGTATGAGTTGAGAAAATCAACCAGCAATTGAAGTTTGCGTCAAAAACGCATATTAGAATTGTTTATGGGATCGATACATTGCTAGCTAAACTTGTTACCAATGACCTGTTCAACTGAGTTAGTTCTACATTCTCATAAATATACTTCCAAAAAGATTTATTGAAATTAAATTGCTTAAATGTCACGATTTCCCATCAGCATCAAAATTTTTCTTCTTGTTTTGAAATACAACAATATAGAACTGTACAATAAATCCTTCCTCTCAAACAATCATTTAAAATGATGAAAGATTGATATCTACTTTATTCAACCTTATTCTTCAATAAATAAAAAGATTAGATGTGCTGGACAAATAATCTGCTGTATCAAATCGCTAAATGACATACGGTCAGCTAACACTGGACGAATGGATCTACATTATTCTAAATATGCAAATGGAAGACAGTCTAACACCTGCATAATATAAGAATAGGCTAAGTTAGCACTGTTACTATTTCACTTCTTCTGCCCAGAATTTTCCGGATTTTTCTGATGATTTGCATTCCTAAGATAAGAATTCTTCATCCAACTACTGACCATGAAAAAAAAAATATTGCTAATCAATGAGAAATCAAGAATATCCTTTTATTAAAATACTAACGAACTGAAGAAAAATAACTCAATTATAATTCAAAGAAAGCAATTTCATCAATACAACGAAGTGCAGTTTTAAAAACTATACTACTACCATCAAACAAACAAGCTTTTTCAAAATAAAATGTCTTAATACAGGATTATGAAGCCGATAAGCACAACAAATTTTTCCCGGAATTATTCATTTTCATATGAGACAAAAAAGAAAATATATCACGATAAAGAAATAGGCAGGATTAAAGCAATCAAAAAAAAAATTATATTTCCCATATAATTTTGGAATGAGCTAATGAAGCATTATCGTATAAACATCGTTTGTCGTCATAACATTCACTTCCGAAGAAGTCCAGCAAAAAACTTGGCATATACCTGAAAATAAGAGATTATTCTGAAAATATCCACATACCAATGGACTACGGAAAGCGGCACAAATTAGTATTGCAGTCGTCTAATCTATTTTTACCATTTTTAATTCTGTCATGATCAAAATATTCCATAAATCTTTTAAGAAATATCTTGCGAATCTAAAAAGTAATCTAAGGTTCCGTTGAAATATCAAGCAATGACCAGAGCTCTAATAAATGACACTTACTTTATACGATCAAGTTCGAATGAATTCTACATAAAGAAAAGAAACATCAAAATGGATTGAAAGCTGAATCAATAATGTTGGGAATGAATGATACTATCTGTTAAGTAAGGGCAGATAAGATTTTATCGACATTCTCTGAAATGAGAACCATCAACACTATAACACCAAAAAAAGAAAGGAACTTACACCATCGCTCTGAAGAACATTTGAAACAGATAACTGTGACATCGCTGTTACAGAAGTAACCTCAAAATCTTCTGCATCGTTATCAGATAGAATTAGCAGTGGCTTATCATCTTTCGGTACCGAGTTAAGCTGAAACTAAAAAATTTTTCTATCCGTTAATATTTAAGGTGTGAAATTTCCAGCATATTTCGCAAATAACGGTGCATCATTTGCAATCACAAAAGATAAAACTGAGCAGATTAAGCTTTTCCAATAAAATTCTTTATTATTCTGAAAACCCAAACATTTAGTAACCTTTGCTGCTTCAGCATTTCCAATGCAATTCGGCGATCTCGTAAGCTCATCATTCGTCTTCCTACCTTTCGTCGAATCTGTTTTATTTAAGAATCTGCGCGTGAACGACGACTAAAATATTAAAAAATTTAGCTTAAAAATTTAACTGTCTTGGAAAAATTAAATAAATTTGACTATCAATTCGTCCCTTGCACAGCCATTCATGATATGAAGGACTCCTCACTTAAACACAGTCTGCTTCTTGGGAAAATACTCCGCCGCACTTTTTCCAAATTCTAGAATGACATTTTTTATAAAGCATCTTACTCCTCACGAATAAATTAAAGTGAGGCGAAATTTCACTAAGAAATTGCAAACTCAAAATAAAATGCTAACTTCATCGTCATCTTGTATTTCCACAGGTACTGCACGGAACATTTCGTTCCCAAAATCATTATCGCCAGTATTCATCTCTTGATTAATAATTGCTGAATCACTGCCAATATCAACTAGCTGTTCAATTACAGAATTTCCATTATGTAGCACTGAACAATTTTCCACATACACTTTTGGTTTACATTTTATGACCTCTGCTTCCACTTTCGATGATTGCTCTGAAAGATGGGAGAATTCTTACATTTTAGACTGTAAAAGTAATTCATCCAAATTTTGGGCGAATAAAAAGTCACAGATCAAAAAAACAATGTTAAAATATTACGATAATGGAAACAACAATAAGTTAAATATATAATAAATTTAGGAATTATTAGAACGAAACCAAACTTTTTGGAGTGCTAAATCCATTAAAAATATAATTCAAATCAGTATTCACCGATTCTTTACCTTGTGATGCCATGCTTAAACAATATAAATTAGTTGTTACTAAATTTTGTGAATGTTTTATTCTAAACGCTAAACTAATGCTGTAATTAGGGCACACTTTACAATTGGAATAAAAAAAAAAAATTGTGACATCAATTAAACTGATTCATCTTTTATTTGCTCCACGTTAATTTCCGTTAGGGAAATAAAAATAATTCCACGAAATATCCGAATATTTCTAATTATTCGATGGCTGCATGTCAAACACAGCTAAGTGGAAAAAAATATTCGATATGCACGATTTCAGAGAAATAAGAATGTGGTTATTCTCATATTTCTTACATGCCTTAAATTTCATTTTACAAAGCAAAAATATCTGGCTATAAAGCAGAACATTTTTGTCTTGTAAGAGATACATGAGAGCTGAGAAATAAATACACTTACCACATAACTTCATTATTTTTGTGATTGCCAAAATCCAATATTTCTGCTTTATAATTGCATTTTTCTGTTCCCTCAAAATCGAAATTAAACGATGAAAGAGTAAAATCTTCATCCAGTGCATGAAAGTGTCGAACTCGTTCAGCTATGTCTTGCACTTCATCCGCAGCACTTAAGTCGATCAATAAATTGCAGTCAGTCGTATCGGAGGTATTCGAACTTTGCAAAATCAGTGCCTCATTAACACCACTTGCTGTTGTCACACGAGTTGCATCGAAATTAACGGAACAGGGAGTGACCGGTAATATTTGTATAGCTTTTGGTAAAGAAGAATTTGGTGAAGATCCCTAAACTACTGAATAAATTTCAATTCAAAAATATGGCTCATAAAATATACATGTTATTATCGAAAGATGATTAAAATGAAATGCCTCATAATTTCACTATCTTACTTTAGACACAGAACTTAACAAAAAGACTACCATCAAAAAACATTCCTTAGACTGTGCAAAAAGTAAGCTGCAGTATTATTAACACTCTCTTTCTATTAAACTTCATTTTTTTTTCTTTTTCCTTCCTTTCATTTCTCTTTTTTCCTCTCCTTTTACTCATTTCCTCGTCCACCTCATTAATTGCAGAAATTTCTCACCACTTATTAAAATCCAAATCTTGATCTGAACAAAATGGTTGGTGTAATCAGTTAAACACCTACCGGTAAAGTTTCATTATCGAACTCAATTAGTTGGTTTGTGTTGTCTAGATGATGATCAGTAGATTTCATTGTTTCCACGACACTCGTCGAGACATCCACAGAGCCTTTATTGGTCGCAACCTTAAACACTCGATTAAAATAAAATTCCCTATTCATCTCTATGAATATCATTGCGCAGAATGTAAACATATCAATTGTCGTCCAAATGATGATTTTGAATATAATACTGATAGTTTAATTCGTTCCATTTTAAAATTTGACATTTATGAAAAAAAACATGAAACGATAATTTATAACGTCTAATTATCAATTGAAGAGAAGATAACTTACCGACGGATTTACAGTTTGCTCAGAAAACCGTTCCTGTACAATGAAATCACTACTAACGATATCATCCAAACTATTAAGGCTGTATACTCGATACTTGTATTTACGATTCGGTAATTCCGGACATGCACGAAAATACCATTTTGAACCTAAGCGATATTTATCCTAAATAGGTAATCAACATTTATAAAACTTTCTCTTCTAAAAATGGGTTATACTGATATTGAAACAAAACATTTAAAAATAAATGCTTTGTTTCAAACATAAATAAAAATAAAAATATAAAATCAATTTAAATATAAAATTAATTTAAACATAAATATAAAATCAAATTTAACATCTCTACTTATATAATTCACTAACATACTAACATTAGATTGATGTCTCTCAGTGAAAGTCCTGCAGACGAGTATGAAAAGCTTTCTCCTAGTCTTCAAGCACAAAAGAACACAGACTTAAATGTTTGCATGAGAAACTATAAATTCTAAAACTGTACCTCATATTGTGCCACTGTACATGAAGTATCGGTTCGCATTTCATAAGGAAAAAAGATGTCACCACATAATTTCTTATCTTCCTCGTCGATTGGCGTAAGGATAACACCCCGTCCGATATACTGTAACATTTTTCCACAATTATTTATTACAAAACTGAAAAGAATGAAATTTGAGAGCAATTTACTAAAGCATTAATGTAATAAAAACGACAAACAATGACCTCTTTTATTATTGCAAAGCCTTCTCGATCCCGTCCAAGCCGTTGTATGCTCAAAGCTATCTTTTTGACCGTTGGATTTGTAAATCCACGGATCCATGCAGGAGCGCATAAGATTCGCCCTTCTATGGAATGCCCAATCGTTGCAAATTCTGGCCATCCTATCTAATAATATTTTAAAATGTTAAAATCTATGATAATTTAAAGCTTCTAAGCACTTTTTTGTCCTGCTTCAACACTGAAGTTATTTCTGTCATCAAGTAATGTTAAAAACCCCATGCTCTTTGCCTATGAGACACTTCAAAAAAAAGCAGTATTTCATAAAATGTTGGAAAAAATTTACATCTGTGATAACCGAGCTCTTCTTTGCCAGAAATGCCGAAGTAACTTCTTCTATCGAGAAAACCAGCCGAGGGAGTGCAACTAGCTCATGATTAGCTGTCAGAGCAAGTGGAATTTCGCGATCATCTTGTATCACTATCATTGGTACCAGTTCTGCTGAAAATATATAATTTGAATATAAAGTCGATCAATTGCTTGTCTTTAATTCAAACCCAAACGTACGCTTACGACCGGTTTCAGTGCATGGCCTTATGGAGGTACATGTCAGTATTAAGTGAGCATGATCTCTTAGTTCTTTGAGATTAACACTTCTCTCTATTTCGATTTCCACCTGAAATCTCTGCGTATCAATAAATCTCCCAGTGATTTAATGACACCTAGTAGTAAGTAGGAAGACAACTTCAAGCGTGAATTTAAATATTAACAATTATTTTCATAACAGCTTTAATAAGTGTACAAATGTTGAGTATTAATACACAAATATAAGGTAAATTATGTTTACGTAATGTTAACTTCAAGTATTAAATAAGACAAGAATTTGAAAAAGATGAATCAAATAATTCACAGCGCAAAAAATTTGATAAAGTAATACGAAGATTTAAAAAAGTACAAAAAAAGTATACCACTGCTCCAGTTTGAAAAACATCTGCAAGGTTATCGGTGATTACACTCAACGGCGCATCATTAACCAGAGTAGAAAGCGAAAAATAAATATGAATATTTGGTGTGGAAAAATTAGATTGGCTAAGGATACAACCATATTCTCTCTTCACTTCCAGAATTAATCCTGTTTCTCTTATCAGTTTCGGAACTAAAATTAACTATTATCCAATTCCCTCTGATCAATGTGCTCATAATTATGTACCATTTTTCTATTTTCTATATCGGCTTTGATAATTAGCCAAAAAATATAAAAATATTTGGTAGCTTACTTCACATTTTAGTAACTAGTAATTCTGGTAAATTTACAAATAACTTACTAGACCAAGAATGATTACGCAGACCATGCTGCCTACGATTCGGCCCGAACAAACCACCACCAATACCACTGACAGACGATCGTCTAGGCCCAACATGAGATTGCGAGTGCTCCGGATCTGCAAATTTTTTGTGAAATCGGTAATCAAAACTTCATTGTATCTGAACAACTATTTCTACTCTCTTCTCTCTTTGAAAATCCGAAATCGGAGTTTTACTTGATAAACATACGAATTTCCTCTAATCTATCGCATGCAGAATTAGATAGAAGTAAAAAAAAAATTAACGACAATGATTACAGCGATTGCTAAAATTATTGCTACGATACATCGACTGTGATGTATTATTGGTCATTCCCGTAGCACTGCTAATTTCTAGCCAAATGACTCTGCAATTAAATTAAACCAATTAACTTTTAAAAATAATTTTGGAAAGTAAAAATTCAACACAATTAGAGGACTAAAAACTCAACAAAATGGACATGCAAGACGGGAAGAATAAATAATGATGCTAATTAGATTAGATGTAACAGACCGACCACACAGACACACGGCTTTGAATGAACTGTAAATTTTTCCAATAAACAACAAATAAATATGTTTTTCAGACAGAGGACTTTTCTAAATTTCTCGAAACATACTTGCAACTTTAACAAAGTTCAAAGAGCAGTAAGATATATTAGATCTTGATATATTTATATTCCTTTTTCTGACCTAACGCAGATGTTCCCACAACCTGAATTTTGACCGAAACTTAGTAATGGCGGTAATTTCAGATAATCATAAAAAAAAAACTTCTCGAATCTCTTATTTTTTTTAAGAGAAAATAAAAATTTTATTTTTTTATTATAAAAACAAACATGGACTTCTTTTATTTCTTACTGTCCTCTTCTAATTCTCAAACATTCGAAGCGAAAATAATGGAATGCATTAGATTAGAATGTATATCATTTTAAAGACGACGCTGAAAAAGAGGTCTGCTATAAAATCTTAATTTATCTTACATATCTCCTACACTGGCATTCCTACAGGCCTTCCTACAAATCCTGCTTCCATATCATCATTTCCTGACATAAAACAATGAAATTCCCAAATTACAATAGAAATAATTTTGCAATGATCCAGAAATTTTTCGTAGCGTCCACCATATACAAAAGCCTAAAGAAGGTTTGATGGGCTCCTATCGACCAGTTGGTGTAATGGTTGCAGGCACCTAGTGATTTGTTTTTTTAGGTTGTGGGTATGTTCTCATATTGTGTGACGTGTTTTATGTTTAAGTAAGATTCAGTTGATTAGTTTAAGAAGTATGCATATCATAAAGCTGATACTTAAGGCTTCATCTTAATTTGCCGAGTAAGAGATATGATCTATCATCTACGTGAAATACACGTGTCATATCATATAAGCTGTTCTGCATTTATGTTATTGAGCACTGCATTAATGTATATAAGTGTACGTGATACCTGGGATGTGTTGTTTTCTATTTTAAATTTTTTCAAATTTTCAGAGTGTAGGATGGGATTTGTGAAAGTAGTCAAGAATAAAGCTTATTTCAAGCGTTATCAGGTAAAACTAAAGCGTAGACGTGAGGGTAAAACGGATTATTATGCAAGGAAACGTTTGACTGTGCAAGATAAAAATAAATATAACACTCCAAAGTACCGTCTCATCGTACGCTTCACCAACCGAGACGTTATTGCCCAAGTGAGTTGCATTATTCGAAACTGTCGGGTTCTTTTAAAGTGATCAGCAAGGATAAAGGTAGAGGAATGAAGAAGTTCACGTGATTACATGAGTCAAGTCGTTTTGTCATTTCTTTGTGATAAGTTATAAATATTGAATAAATGCCAAGTTATGCTGATACTTAGCAGATGTACTGAATTGGCTGAGCATTCAAGGTTGAATCACTGCAATTTAGTAGTTTGCACAATCAGAGGTATCAGTTTAATTTCAGATAGCATATTCTCGAATTGAAGGCGATGTCGTCGTATGTTCTGCTTATGCGCATGAGTTACCGCGTTATGGCATTAAGGTTATATTTCCTTCGTTTTGCATCAAACATCTATTTATACAACTTTCAATTACCTGGTATGTGCGTTAAGTAGGAGGCGCACTTGTTGATTCGGATTAGTATGTGTAGATCGCGACATTCGCGAATTATATGTTTCCTTGGGAATTCAGCAACATTATGTGGTATTTATGTTGCAATATTAGAAATATTTATGATGTCCGCTGTGGTTATTCCGGATGGTAAGATTGAAAGAGAAAATACAGCTTTAATGGGAAAGATGGGTTATAATTCCTGAATTGATTATTGAATGAGACGAGAATTACTATTTATAGGTTGGCTTAACGAACTATGCATCAGCTTATGCTACTGGTTTATTGTTGGCTCGACGTCATTTATTGAACATCGGTTTAGCGGAAACATATAAAGGTGTGGAAGAAGCGAATGGTGACGACTACAATGTTGAAAAAGAAGGGGAGCGAGCACCTTTCCGTGCGGTGCTGGATGTTGGTTTGGCACGCACTGTTACAGGCGCTAAGGTTTTCGCCGTTATGAAGGGTGTTGCTGATGGTGGTATTGATGTTCCACACAGGTATGTATCGTTTTGTTATAGTTTCTTTCTAATATATTTATTAGCTCTACATTTTACTTGTAGATTAAATTATGATTTGAAGTTTTAGTTCTATTGATCTGTTGATACTATCATATTTTTTCAGTGAGACTCGTTTCTTTGGTTATAATTCCGAAACCAAATACAATGCTGAGGCACATCGTGACAGAATACTTGGAAAACACGTTGCTGATTATATGGCACTATTGAAAGAACAGGATGAAGATGCTTTTAAGCGACATTTTTCGCGTTTCATTGCTGCTAATATTGATGCGGATGATGTAAGCTTTCACAAAATTTCTTGCCAAAAACATAAACATTTTTCTACTTAACCCCGATTTGAGTTTTATTTCTGGTCTTGATGTGCAGAAAATGGTATACTTGCAGATTGCGGATATGTATAAAAAAGCGCATGAGGCTATCCGTAAGGATCCCGCTCGGGAACCTAAGGAACCAAAAGAGGTTTTTTTTCCTTCCTTCATCTTTCAGTGTAAAGACTTCAGAGATATCTATTTTGTAAAATTTGCGGTACATTTTATGGCATTTTTTGGCAGCATTTTATATGGCGATTACTCATTTTTGATTATTATTTCTAGATAACGAAGAAACGCTGGACGGCGAAGAAGGCATCATTAGCAGTACGCAAGAATCGCGTCAAAAACAAGAAGGCTTATCTTAAGATGTTGAAAGCACAGCAGGAAGCACAGTAATTCGGGAACAATTATAAGATTGTTGTTTTGCAATATATATGTGGTTAAATTTTGCAATGTAATCTGGTGATTAGCAGTGTTTATGGATTGTGGCTGTAGGATTGTTTAGAAGTACACATGGGTAAATGATGACATGACGATGACCTCAGCGACGTCTGTTATTGATAACTTGAAAATAAGGATTATCTAATTTGGGTTCCTTAAAATGATTTACACTAATAGATATTTGTTCGCTGTACGATTCTCTGAACTGCATCATCGTGCTTTTCGAAGATTCACAATCTCGTCATTACCTTTAACAGTTTGACATTTTGTTCAAAACGAAGCATATGTATAAGCGGTTGTGGATTTCAATGCTTCAAGATTAGGTGAGATGTATTCTTGCCTTAGACACCTTACTTTAGCATGGTGTATCGGTATGTGAGAAGTAAAATACCGGAATATGGCAGCGTCTGTTCTGGGAAGTTGTACCAAGGTGAACTAGGACTAAATTGACTGGCTAGAATGGAATGCTTTTGAAAAGTCTTCCTTAACCAAAGACTAAATGAAACTAAATGGTTCTAAAGTGAAGTTATAAATTTCCACGGATATTTTGTATTCCGACGAATCTGATATGTGGTTGTAGTGCAAAACAGGGTAACGTGCAGTGTACTTAATGACCTGTTAAACGGGATTAATTTCAATTTTAAGAAAAAACATTCACAGTTGGTATTCGAGCCTGTTCTACACTATCTTTATCACATGTTATCATAGTTACCTTCATACCCTCTGAACTTCATCATTTTTTCTTCTAGCAAAATATAAAAACATCTAAAAGAAAGAACGAAATATTTTGAAATGAAGATTGGCCAGGTACATAGCGATAAACAACGAACTAACGGAATGCGATGTTTGATCGTAATTGGTGCTCACGTGGGTTTGTAAAAAAGGTCGTATGAACGAACTGTGACCCCAGAGATAATTATGATTACTGCTGCCATGTGAAAATATGTGTTAATTTTCATGGGATACAGGGCAGTAACTTGGTTGAGAGAGAGAAGGACAAGATAAAACGCTATGTTTTTTTGATATTTTTCTCTCGTCGTTATTGTGAGAAGTTGCAATTTTTCATTTGATAAATTTTTCATAAGTTCAATTCATTTAAGCTATTCAGAAATTATCTTTTAAATATACTATTCAAATCCTTATGGTTATTTAAGATTTTTGCTGAGATCAGTTATAAGAGGCATATCAGTATGATTTACTCTAACTTTTCAAATCTCTTCGTTCTTCAGCCATACAGAAATTTGGTTGTTTAGAAGAAAATCTAAAGAAGGATATGTTACATTTGAGTACAAATAACTTGCAGTACCTGTGTTCTTTCAAGAAATAAAAAAAATTATTGATCTGATTTCACAAAT
Source organism: Mansonella ozzardi (assembly GCA_029876185.1). Lineage (NCBI taxonomy): Eukaryota > Metazoa > Nematoda > Chromadorea > Rhabditida > Onchocercidae > Mansonella > Mansonella ozzardi. Next base: position 104 of record JARVGP010000304.1, on the reverse strand, counting down.
TCAAAAGTTTAATTTGTGTGATTTCCATGTAAATTCTTCATTTAGCGCTAGTTTTTTTTTTTTTTTTTTTTTTTTTTTTTTAAAAAAAAAAAAAAAAAAAAAAA